>JAHFWL010001026.1:0-65628 GCA_021292165.1 Shinisaurus crocodilurus | reverse complement strand
CCTGGAGAGACCACCCGGTCTTTGAGCTCAAGGAGGGTTGGGTTGTCATGGCAACATACCTGACAACTTTTGGAAATCCAAGACAATGAGATTCAGGCTTTGGGGGGGGCCCGGAGGCAGTCTGTTTGACAAAGTGGTATATGGAGATGGCAGGGGAGCCAATATTCTCCAGCAAACTTCCCGAGGTGCGTTTCCTGACAAACATTCACATTTACATTCACCTAACTTTATTTTGTTTCTCTCCTCTCCTCAGCATTCCCAGTTATTGATGCCATTGGATTTAGAGGGCTTTTAGAGAGAAAAAGGCAAAGTGTAAATGATTTTGATATTTAACGTACATTTTAATTTTAAAAAGAATCCCTCAGAGTTTCTTTTCAAATTAAATGTGAAAATCTTCAAAATCTCTGTATTGTTTTGCATTTGTGTGGGGTGTCACAAAGTGCTCATTTGACTGGGTTTTGAACTTCCCCAGCTTAGCACTCAATGATGAGGGTGTCTATTATATTGTAAAAGAATATCCAGGTTCTTTGCCAAGCAACCCCGGCTGGCTGAATTACACAACCTGATCACTGGTGTAAATTAAATACTATTTTGCAGGTAGGGCGGCTTCTGAGTAATGTCTGTTCTACTGCTCCTCATGAGAAGAGCCGGGCATGCCGAAGTCCCACCTCAGGACCAAGGGAAGGGCTGCTCCACCTTGCTCTGGATTCTGGGCAGGTTTTTCCCAGCTGGCTTCAGGATTATCTTACAGCCACAAGGGCCCAGGAACGGCTGTGCGGCAGCGGAGACCGGTTAGGTTGAACAGCAGTGGCTGGCCTTCCCCCAGTGGCCTTCACTGTGCAAGGGATGACATTGCTGTGTAGCACGGCAGAAGCAGCTGCCCTGAGGCTTCGGCACGGCTCTTCCCTGCCCCATTCTGTTCCTGACTCCCAGCTGAGCAGAAGCACAGGAGAGAGGCTCCAGCTGTTTTTGGGGCTGTGATAGGCAAGCCGGCTCCCAGACACGGAATAATGGGCTCAAGTTACAGGAACCTACAAAAAAACCCTATTTCAGTTACTTCTTTGTAAACTACATTAGTGGTTCTCCCTTCAGGTGCTAGGATGACCAGAGAGTTAGGTGAGCTCACGCTGGGACAGGCCACATAAAACTGCCCAGGTGAGAAGCAGTCTTCCCTTAGTCAAGTCCCCGCTACCCTTCAAAGTCAGCCCCTGCGACTAGTTTTACATTTAAATTTTCAATTTGCATTTTGATATTTTTTTAATGGAGAAGAAGAAAAATTAAAAAAAAAACAGATTTAAAATGAAAAGGGTTTTTTTTTTGTTTTTTCTCCTTGAAGGCATGCAAGAGCTGTATGGAAAAAATACAGTGTCTCTGAACGGTAACGTTAGGCTGGTGCTGGCAGCAGAAAATTTTCTGACAGAAATATCTGATCTTAAAAAAATCAGGTTGATCCTGAGAGTCTACAGGTGATGAAGAGTGACCAGGCAAGTTTGGGTAGATCCGTCAAAATGATGGAGCCTATGCGACGACGCCCTCCCACACAGCAGTAGTCAGTCATTTAAAAGTTTCCTCCCTTTTCACCCCCTCAGAGAACATTCTAAATGCCATGGCCTAGGGGATTTGCATACCCACCCCTATTGGCCCCTGCAGGAATTCATACGAACATTCTAAATGTCGTATGGGCTATATGCATAACTGCCCTATTGGCTCCTGCAGCAAGTATGAGGTGAGGCCGAATTGCATAACTGCTGCCCTGTTGTTTTGCCCATAGGAGATATGAGAGTGGGGTTTTTGCCCCCTTTTTTCACCCTCTTAGGGAGAGAATTTCCAAAAATCCTTCCTTAGTGGGTGTCTACGTCATAAAAACAATGTTACTTACAAAATTTCACATTCCTAGATTAAACGGTTTGAGCTGGGTGTTGGATGAGTCAGAGTCAGTCAATCAGTCAGTCAGGACTTCTTCTTTATATATATAGACTAGCTGTTGCCCGCGGCTTCGCTCGCGTGATGAAGAGTGACCGTGCCAAGTTTGCATGGGTCGTCATTTTCCTATAGGCACTATTTGTTGAAATTTCTTAAGGTAGCTGACCACTGTTTTGAATCGCTGCATAAGAAAGGTCCCCCGGGACTAATAATGGAATCCTAGATCCCCCAGGACTACCTGCTCCCCTGGACTACACAATGAAATCCCTGTCCCTTTCCCCCGGGACTGCACAATGAAATCCCAGCTCCCCCAGGACTACCTGCTCCCCCGGGACTACACAATTGAAATCCCTGTTTCCTTCCCCCGGACTGCACAATGAATCCCTGTGTGTGTCCCCCCTCCTGGGACTGCACAATCCAAATCCCTGCTCCCCCCCCCCAGGACTATGCAATGGAAATCCTAGCTTCCCCCCCCCCCGGGACTACACAACAATTAAATCCCTCCTCTCCCCCCCCCTGGGACTACACAATCAAATCTCTATTTGTGTCCCCGGGACTACACAATGGAATACCTGCTTTCCCCCCCCCCCTGGACTACACACTTGAATCCCAGCTCCCCCAGGACTACACAGTGCAATCCCTGCTCCCCCGGGACCCCACACAGTGAACTCCCTGTCCATCCGTCCCCCCCCGGGATAGCACAATGAAATCCCAGTTCCCTCCCCCCCCCCGGGACTACACAGCCATGAATCCCAGCTCCCCCCGGGACTACACAAATCAAATCCCTGCTTCTTCCCCCCCCTGGACTACACCAATGGAAATCCCGCTCCCCCCCCCCAGGACTACATGACAATGAAATCCCCTGCTCCCCCGGGACTACACAACAATGAATCCCAGGTCCCCAACCACCCCCATGTAGGCCCCCGCCCCACGCTTGCAGTTCATATGAAACATTCTGTTTTAACGTAGGAGAGATCTGCATATCCACTCCTGATTGGGCCCCTGTGGCAGTTCATAAATACTGACAGAAATATCTGATCTTAAACAAAAATCAGGTTAATCCTGAGAGTCTAAAGGTGATGAAGAGTGACCGTGCCAAGTTTGGGGTAGATCCGTCAAAACGTGATGGAGCCTATGCGATGACGCCACACACACAACAATCAGTCAGTCATTTTAAATGTTTCCCTCCATTTTCACCCCCTCAGAGAACATTCTAAATGGCCTAGGGAGATTTGCATACCCACCCCTATTGGCCCCTGCAGGAATTCATACGGACCATTCTAAGTGCCGTATGGGCTATTTGCATAACTGCTCCTATTGGCTCCTGCAGCAATTATGAGGTGAGGCTGATTTGCATAACTGCTGCCCTGTTGTTTTGCCCATAGGAGATATGAGAGTGGGGCGATTTTGCCCTCTTTTTTCACCCTCTTAGGGACGGAATTTCCAAAAATCCTTCCTTAGTGGGTGTCTACGTCATAAAAACAATGTTCCTTCAAAATTTTACGTTCCTAGATTAAACAGTTTGAGCTGGGCATTGATGAGTCAGTCAGTCAGGACTTATACAATCGTAGAATCATAGAAGAGTTGGAAGGGGCCTACAAGGCCATCGAGTCCAACCCCCTGCTCAATGCAGGAATCCAGGTCAAAGCATCCCTGACAGATGGCTGTCCAGCTGCACCTTGAATGCCTCCAGAGTGGGAGAGCCCACCACCTCCCTAGGTAGTGGGTTCCATTGCCTTATTGCTCTGACAGTCAGGAATTTTTTCCTGATGTTTAGGTGGAATCTGGGTTCCTGTAACTTGAGCCCATTATTCCGTGTGCTGCAAACTGGGATGATCGAGAAGAGATCCTGGCCCTCCTCTGTGTGACAACCCTTTAAGTACTGGAAGAGTGCGATCATATCTCCCCTCAGTCTCCTCTTCTGAAGGCTAAACATGCCCAGTTCTTTCAGTCTCTCCTCATAGGGCCTTGTTTCCAGTCCCTTTATCATCCTTGTTGCCCTCCTCTGAACCCTCTCTAGTTTGTCTACGTCCTTCTGAAAGTGTGGTGGCCAGAACTGGATGCAGTACTCAAGATGAGGCCTAACCAGTGCTGAGTAAAGGGGAATTATCACTTCACGCGATTTGGAAGCTATACTTCTATTAATGCAGCCCAAAATAGCATTTGCCTTCTTTGCAGCCACATCGCATTGCTGGCTCATATTCAGTTTGTGATCTACCACAATTCCAAGATCCTTCTCACTTGTAGTATTGTTGAGCCAAGTGTCCCCCATTCTGTAACTCTGCATTTGGTTTCCTCTCCCTAGGTGCAGCACTTGGCATTTATCCCTATTAAATTTCATTCTGTTGTTTTCGGCCCAGCGCTCCAGCCTATCGAGGCCACTTTGAATTTTGTTTCTGTCTTCCAGAGTATTAGCTGTTCCACCCCACTTTGTGTCATCTGCAAATTTGATAAGCATTCCCTGTACCTCCTCATCCAAGTCATTAATAATAATGTTGAAGAGCACTGGGCCCAGGATTGAGCCCTGTGGTACCCCGCTCGTTACCTCTCCCCAGTTTGAGAAGGAACCATTGATAAGCACCCTTTGAGTCTGATTCTGTAGAAGAAGAAACATATCCTAACAACAAGCAGAAACATGATCAGGCAAAATTTTGGGAAATAGTCGATTTTGGTATGAGGCAGAATAGAACTGATTTGGTTCCAAATGTTCCACAACATAAATGGGTGAGTTGTATTCAGCCTATTAAAAACAGAAACAACTCAGCCCCAACACAAATGACTTAGGACCTGGCCTCAAGTCAGATAAGTTAGACACATGGCTGAAGCAGAAATAGCATCTTTTCAGCTTTCCCCAAGAGCAAAGCTCCAGAAGGTGGATTTTGTGGGGAAATATTTAAGGGGAACTTAAACTTGTAGGTGCCCTTATTATGTCAGATTCTGCTAACCTGACAGGAATTATCGCAGCTGGCTGGAATCAAAGTGTAATTATTCCCATATAGAAAAAGGGTGGGAGATCTTCACTGATGAATTATAGGCCAATTAACTTGATTGGCATTGTTGCTAAAATGTATGCTATTAGCTAAACCGGAGAACTGGGCAATAGAAAATAAAATTTTCATGGAAGAACAGGAAGGATTAGTAGAGGATATTCCACCCTGGTTAACTGCTTTATGTTGAGCCGCCTAGTACAGTAATACCTTGGATTGCAAGTAACTTGGTCTGAGAGCGTTTTGCAAGACAAGCAAAAAAAATTTTTTAAAAATTGACTTGATAAACGAGCAAGGTCTTGCAAGACAACGTAGGGATGTAACCGCTTGCCTCAAGCAGGCGTAGCGGGCCGAAATTGGTCCCGCTCACGCCCGCCAGAGACTCGCTTTGATATAAGAGTGTTTTGGATTACAAGCACGTTTTTATGCTCTCAATCCAAGGCATGACTGTATACAAATATACTCAGCTCAGGAAGGGACAACTATTTTGTAGACCTGAAAGCTCCTTTGAGATTATCAGTCATGAGCTTTTGTGGTTTAAGCTGTGAATGGTGTCTTCTGTTTCTTGTTCTAGTACCTTCCCTGGGTCATCTCACAGGATCACTCCCAGCTGACAGAGGGGTGAAACAAGGATGTGCACCGGCAGCTTTTCTCTCCAGTTTTGTCCACAAATGTGCAATACATTGTGCAATGTATGAGCAAGGACATGTCCCCTGAAGAAATGACCCTCTTTAAATACAGTAATACCTTGGATTGCAAGTAACTTGGTTTGAGAGCGTTTTGCAAGACAAGCAAATTTTGAAATATTTATTTAAAATTTTTTGACTTATTATTATTATTATTATTAGTAGTAGTAGTAGTAGTATTAGTATTATTATTATTTGCATTTATCTATCGCCCATCTGGCCGGCCAACCGGCCACCCTGGGCGATGTACAGAAAATAAAACAGAACAAAATACATTAAAACATTTTTCTCCATTAAAATACATTAAAACAGTATAAAATTTTAAAATCTTAGCCCACCCCATATTCCCGCCTGAATAACCAAGTTTTTAATGAGCGGAGGAAGCTCAGCAGAGAGGGGGCATGGCGGAGGTCACTTGGGAGAGAGTTCCATAGTACGGGGGCTGCCACAGAGAAGGCCCTCTTCCTCGTCCCGACCAGTCTAGCTGCTCTGGCTGAAGGAACAAGGAGAAGGCCGTCTGTGGCAGATCTGTGGCCCACTTGGTGTTGCTGGAGACGCTCCTTGAGATAGACTTGACCGGAGCCGCATAGGGTTTTAAAGGTCAAAGCCAACACCTTGAATTCAGCTCGGCAAGCAACTGGTAACCAGTGTAGCTCCTTGAGCACTGGCGTGATGTGATCCCGGCGGCTGCCTTTAACCAGGCGAGCCGCCGCGTTCTGTACCAGCTGTAGCTTCCGAACCGTCTTCAAGGGTAACCCCACGTAGAGCGCATTACAGTAGTCTAGGTGAGAGGAGACCAAGGCATGAACCACTGAAGGGAGCAGATGATTAGGAAGGTAGGGGCGCAGCTGCCGTATCAGATGGAGTTGATACAGCGCCGCCCGGCTCACAGCTGCCACCTGAGCCTCCATGGACAGCTGGGAGTCTAGAATGACCCCCAAGCTGCGGACCTGGTCCTTCAGGGGGAGATGTACCCCATTCAGCACCAGGTCAACATCCCCTAACCTCCCCTTGTCCCCCACCAGAAGTACTTCGGTCTTGTCGGGGTTCAGCTTCAGCATATTCCTTCCCATCCAGCCACCCACTGACTCCAGGCATTTGGACAGGGTCTCAACGGCCAACCTCGGTGAGGATTTAAAAGAGAGGTAGAGCTGCGTGTCATCTGCATACTGATGACACTGCACCCCAAACCTCCTGATGATAGCTCCCAGGGGCTTTAGGTAGATGTTGAACAACATCGGGGAGAGGATGGAACCCTGCGGCACTCCACAAGTGAGCAGCCGAGGGTCCGAAGCCTCCTCCCCGAGAACTACCCTCTGGTACCTTCCAGAGAGGAAGGACTGGAACCACTGCAATACAGTGCCTCCTATGCCCAACCCCTCCAGGCGGTCCAGGAGGATACCGTGGTCAATGGTATCAAAAGCCGCTGAGAGATCGAGGAGGACTAGAAAGGAGCATTCGCCCCTATCCAAAGCCCTCCTCATATCATCCACCAAGGCGACCAAGGCCGTCTCCGTCCCATGTCCAGGCCTGAAGCCCGACTGGCACGGATCTAAATAATCGGCTTCATCCAAGTGTGCCTTCAGCTGAGCACCCACCACCCGCTCGATCACCTTGCCCAGAAATGGTAAATTGGAGACTGGGCGGAAGTTGTTCAGATCCTGGGGATCCAAGGAGGGCTTCTTTAGAAGAGGTCTTATTACTGCCTCCTTGAGGGCTGATGGCATAACTCCCTCCTCGAGGGAGGCATTCACCACCGCCTTGATCCCCTCACCCAGTCTCTCCCTACAGCTCATAATGAGCCAGGACGGGCAAGGGTCAAGCAAGCAGGTGGTCGGCCTCACAGATGAAAGCACCTTGTCCACTTCATCAGAAGGAAGAAGCCGGAACCGATCCCACAAAACCAGTCTGCCATTGGCCTCCTCCCACTCACTCCCTGTGTCCACGACGTACGATATCCCACTCCTAATCCGATCAATTTTATCTGCGAAGTGCTTCACTAAAGCCTCACAGGAGGCTTTCGACTGTTCCATTGGGTCCGGAGCGGCTGGACCGACCAGACTCCGGACCACTTGGAACAGCCTCCTGGGGCAGCACTCTGCAGACGCAATGGAGGCAGCATAGAATTTCTTTTTTGCTGCCTTCACCGCCACCCGGTAGGCTGAAGGTGCAGCTCTAACCTGTGTTCGACGTCTTGCAATACAAGTACTGTAGTACGGCTTAAATTAAAAATCTCTTTACAAATTTTTTTGGGGGAATTTCATTTTGATATAAGAGTGTTTTGGATTACAAGCACGTTTCCAGAACGAATTATGCTCTCAATCCAAGGCATGGCCGTATATGCAGACAATATGGTCATTACCTCTTGCATACAAGTTGAGCTTAGAAGACTTCTGGAAATATATTCCCAAGACAACAAGTTAACAAGTAACTATGAAAAGACAAATGACAAAATGACAAAAGACAAATGACAAAATAACTATGAAAAGACAAATGACAAAAGACAAGTAACTATGAAAAGACAAATTTTAGAGGTGGCTCAAAAAAATGAAAAAATAAAATGGTGCATAGGCCAAAATGAGATAGAGCAGGTGCTCACATACACCCCATTTTGCTCAAGAGAGTGTTTTCCTACAAACCCCCCTTCATCTTATGGAAAACTAAACTACAAAGAAAGTTTCCTCAGGAACATCCTTTTAAATGAAAATGTTTATTTAAACCCTATGCAGCATCACAGAATTATGATCTGGGTCTCTCTTTCTTTTCTTTGTACAACGCTAACAGAGAAACATTGGCTACTTTAACAACTTTGAAGCGAACTCCTGGAATGTCACCAACAGCATGACCCTTCCGACCAAATCCAGCAACCAAGACCTCATCGTTCTCCTCAATGAAGTTCAAACAGGCATCATTAGGAACAAAGGCTGTTATTTTCTTGCCATTCTTGATGAGCTGGACTCAGACACACTTCCTGATGGCAGATTTTGGCTACTTAGCCAAATTCACAGATTGTACACAAATCATTTAGAATTCAAAATTATTTTTTATACTGATGATCTTTTACTGTTTATCTTAAAACTCCAGCCATCTGTTCCAGCTTCGATGCAGGGGATTAATACTTTTGGTGATTTGGTGATATTCAATTACCGTAACTGGTCAAAGTTTGAACTGATGCCAGTTGGAGATACTATATCTCATAGTGTATTAGCTAATTGGCTATTTTGATGGTGCCCAGATCTTATTATTTATTTAGGAATACTTATTCCCAGAGACATATCTCAAATGATTAATCTAAATTTGAGTAAGTTGATTAATGAGATCTCGTAGGATTTAGACAGACAATTAAGATGAATATCATACCTAGGATTGTCTGTGTTTTATGTTGGATTCCTCCATTTATACCTGGCAAGTATTTTCAAAAACTTAATGCTCTGTTCCATAATTTTTGGGGGGTTCCTCCCCACCACAAATTTCTTTGAAAAGGATGCAAAGGGCTCATTTGTTGACCAGTACTAAATTTTGGTCATTTCCACTTAGATTATCCACCTATGTCAGTTTTGGAATCTTTATGTCTGTATGTCTGGATCCTCCCTCCAAATGGATGGCATTAGGTTCTTGGCACATTAAAATGGATAGGGTCCCTCCTACAATTATGGTGGTCAGAGAGGTGTGGCAAATAATATCCAGGGATGGGGACTCGGACTCGAGGACTCGACTCGTGAGTCGGACTGAGTCCCCCCTCTGACTCGACTCGGACTCGAGTCCCAATATTTTTAATGGGACTCGAGACTCGACTCAGGACTCGAGACCAAGGACTTGTCAACATCCCTGGGCTGTTGACGAGTCTTCTGGCTGTGCCAGGAGCGCGATCACCGGTGAAGAGTGCATGGAAGTGAGGAGCGCTGCTGCTCAGCCACTATGGACAGCTACCAGGAGCGCAGCCCTAACGATGTATTGAGATTTATTTTGATGTGTTGTGGGGGGTTAGGGTTAGGGTCAAACATTTTGGGTTTGGCTGCCTCTGCCTGCCTGTCTGGGGTTTCCTGCCTCCTCTGCCTGCCTGGTCTCTTCTTAACCAGTTCCACAGTTTGAATTGTCCAAGACAAAGGCCACTGCCTGCCTGCTGTGGGGTTCCCTGCCTCCTCTGCCTGCCTGGTTATTTTGGGTTTGTCTGCCTAGTCTGTTCTTGCCAAAATCAGTTGCAGAGTTTTGAAATAAAAAGGCACACTTGTGCCTAGAATTTATTTAAGCCACACATCTGAAGTAGCCTTATTTTGTTGGGGGGAAACCCCATTGATTTTAATAGGGACTCGTGGACTCGGGACTCGTGAGTCACCATTTTGGACCAAGGACTCGGACTCGGACTCGAGACTCGGGTCCAAAGACTCGTGACTCGACTCGAGACTCGAGACAAAGGACTCTTCAACATCCCTGATAATATCACATCAATTACAGTTTGATCCATTTTCTCATGCTAAATTGACTCTATGGGGAAATCCAGATTTAAAAATTGGTAAGAAAATGTTCATGTGGTGGACTTGGACAGATAAATTGATTTTTACCTTGGATCAATTAGTGGGTGCTGATTATGAATTTTTTTGTCATTCTTGGCTTTTCATGCCAAATACGATTTGCCTGCTGTGGCTGAAATGGCAATACCTGCAATTGCAACATTGGTTAGAATCGAGGTTCGGCTGTGCCACTATTACAGCTGCAGAGTCCCCTTTGCTACTGGAAGCACATATTGAAGCTGACCAGTAATATTGACCCACAATCCATGTTTATGAATACTTATCAGTGAATAAACATGATGCACAGAGTCTTAAGCAGGAATGGAATAGGGAGCTGGATTGTCCTATTTTGCCTAATCAATGGATTGTCTTTTTCACACATGTGCCAGAAGCGTCAATGGCTCTAGGTTACACCTTATTCAGCACAAACTTTTATGTCTTTTTAATAGGGGTTTGTCTAAGTCAGCTAACTGCTGGAGGTGTAATACTGCTAATGCTTCTCTTACCCATATGTTTTGGCAATGTCCATAGTTGCCTCTTTTTGGGAGGTGGTCATAATATGGATAAACTTTGTATTGGAGTGCTCTTTAATATTTACTGATGCACACGTTCTCTTAAATTATTTACCTATTGCTTGGGGGTTAATGCAAGGTCAACACGTTGTTCCCATCTTCAAAAAGGGCAAGAAGGAGGAACCTGGGAACTATAGGCCAGTCAGTCTGACATCAATCCCTGGGAAAATTCTTGAGCAGATTATAAAAAAGTCAGTCTGCAAGCACCTTGAAAACAATGCAGTGATTACTAGAAGCCAGCATGGATTTGTCAAGAACAAATCCTGCCAGATTAATCTGATCTCATTTTTTGATCGAGTAACCTCCCTTGTGGACTGTGGGAATGCTGTGGACATAATATATCTGGACTTCAGCAAAGCTTTCGACAAAGTGCCTCATGATATCCTGGTTAGCAAGCTAGCTAAAAGTGGGCTAGATGGAACAACTATCAGGTGGATCCACAGCTGGCTACAGAATCGGACTCAAAGAGTGCTTATCAATGGTTCCTTCTCAAACTGGGGAGAGGTAACGAGCGGGGTACCACAGGGCTCAGTTCTGGGCCCAGTGCTCTTCAACATTTTTATTAATGACTTGGATGAGGAGGTACAGGGAATGCTTATCAAATTTGCAGATGACACAAAGTTGGGTGGAACAGCTAATACTCTGGAAGACAGAAACAAAATTCAAAGTGACCTCGATAGGCTGGAGCGCTGGGCCGAAAACAACAGAATGGAATTTAATAGGGATAAATGCCAAGTGCTGCACCTAGGGAGAGGAAACCAAATGCACAGTTACAGAATGGGGGACACTTAGCTCAACAATACTACAAGTGAGAAGGATCTTCGAACTGAATATGAGCCAGCAATGCGATGTGGCTGCAAAGAAGGCAAATGCAATTTTGGGCTGCATTAATAGAAGTATAGCTTCCAAATCGCGTGAAGTGATAATTCCCCTTTACTCAGCACTGGTTAGGCCTCATCTTGAGTACTGTATCCAGTTCTGGGCACCGCACTTTAAGAAGGACGTAGACAAACTGGAGGGGGTTCAGAGGCGGGCAACAAGGATGATAAAGGGACTGGAAACAAGGCCCTATGAGGAGAGACTGAAAGAACTGGGCATGTTTAGCCTTCAAAAGAGGAGTCTGAGGGGAGATATGATCGCACTCTTCCAGTACTTGAAGGGATGTCACACAGAGGAGGGCCAGGATCCTTGTAGGCCCCTTCCAACTCTACTTTTCTATGATTCTATGATTCTATGAACCCAGATTCCACCTAAACATCAGGAAAAATGTCCTGACTGTCAGAGCAATACGACAATGGAACCAACTGTCTAGGGAGACGGTGGGCTCTCCTCTCCCACTCTGGAGGCATTCAAGGTGCGGCTGGGCGGCCATCTGTCAGGGATGCTTTGACCTGGATTCCTGCATTGAGCAGGGGGTGGGACTCGATGGCCTTGTAGGCCCCCTCCAACTCTACTTTTCTATGATTCTATGAGGATGTGCATGAAAAGCCAAAGCCTGAACAAATGTCACTGCCTAGTTTAAAACTTGGGGCTGCCAGCATTAGCTTTTTAAAGTGTGGGGATCTGAGCATGGAATCTCTTTGTATTTATTGGTTACCTATTTATCCCAGGGCAGCTAACTATTAATAGCCATAACATACATTAAACAGGCTGATTCTGCTCCTGACAAAGATCTTTTCCTGAAATACATAAAGCACTGAATCTCTAAATAAACCAATGACATTTTAATTTTAATCCCACTTTGAGTTCTGAGGATGGGCTTCAGCCACGTCCTGAAACAAGTCCTTCGATAGGAAAATATCCTCCCTTCATTGTGAGCTTCATCCTGGCAGCAGGTGCGACCCCCCTTGAAAGGAAACCATAATGCAGTGTTTCTCAACCTTGGGTCCCCAGATGTTTTTGGCCTACAACTCCCAGCATGCCCCAGCCAGCTATGCTGGCTGGGGCATGCTGGGAGTTGTAGGCCAAAAACATCTGAGGACCCAAGGTTGAGAAACACTGCCATAATGTGACCTGATAACTGGGTGAACCTCCTTTCCTGCCCAGGGGTCTTTGCCCCATGTGCGGTGTCACTCACTCCCTGGTGAGATGTGACACCGCAAGGAAGAAGAATAAACTAGGCAGAATAGCAGGTGGCTGCCTGCTCCAGTCCAGCTCCTAGCGAAGAGCACAGGAACCTGCTCCCTGCACCAAGTCCCTTCATCCATCTTGCCCAGTCTTGTCCGGCCTGACTGGCAGCAGTGGCTCTCCAGGGTCCCAGAGGGAGGGAACGGCCTTTCCTCTCACCTCCCACTTGGTCCTCTTGACTGAGGATGCTGAAGGCTGAACCTCTGACTTCTGCAAGCAAAGCACGTGCTCTCCCGCTGAGTCTCGGCATTTCCCATCCCGTACCATCAAGGTGTGAGGGGCCTCTCAAAAGTCAAGGCCAAACTAGACATGATGTTAATGGCATGGGCTGAATTAATTGACCTGCATGGGTTTTAGGGTGTAAGTAGCAGCTCCCGGGGAGACTGAGCACTGAGCAGCATCATGTCTGTAGGTGGTGCAGAGCGGGAGTTGAGCTCAAATTCTCCCTGCCACAGTCCCAACAAAAATTGCCTCTCCAAAGCTGCTATTTCCATTCCAAGTTTATAGATGTCTTCCAAGATCCTCTTTGCCCATGGGTCACATGACACCTCCCCAGGTGTCTCCTGGCCAAATCTTTTGCAGTTTGATTGGCCTTCTGGAGGTAGGGGAGCAACCAACTTGCTTCTCCACCCATCCTGGAAAAATGTATGACTGAGAGCCCTATCCCGGCCGTGTCAGGCAGCACAAGTGAGATGGGTGCTTGTACTGAGGACTGATTGGGTGCTGCTGGTCTGTGGATATCAAAGGCAGGAGAGCCACATGCTCCTCTGTGGCCAACCAGGAAAGGCACGTGATACCTTGTTTTCATTGTAGGCACAAAAACTCTGGAATGTCCTCGCTGGCCAGATCCCCCCTCTCTTTCAACAAAGTTTTAATGTTTAAATGACCAGCTGCTTCAAGATAATTATGTTCTGATTATCTCTTTTGTTTTTAGTGGTGATACTTTATTGTTTGTTATTGGTGTTTTAGTAGTAACTTTATTGTAATGTTGTTTATATTTCATAAGCTGCAGTGGGTGTATTTATACAGAAAAGCAGGATTCAGATATGTCCCAGTTGCTAGCCCCAGATTCCCAACCCATCACTGGAAGCCTGGAAGGTACAGAGTTCACTTGTGGGAAGAGGGGGCAAGAGCAGCTCTCCCAACATCTACTATGCCCAAAAAGAGAGCAAGCCAAGTCAAAATTGGCCCTCTCTTCATGCAACAGGGCGGGTCTCTAGGAGTGGAAGGAGGCTCTGCCCAATTAATTTGCCCCAGCGGGCCGCCCCTCAGGAGCCCGTGGACTCAGCATGAGCTTCCAGCCAACCCACTTTTCCTTGTCAAAGTGGTGAGAGATTCTGTGTTGGTCGTGCTCCATAATACACATCTTCTCTCTTGTTTCTCACAAATGCAGACCAGAATACAAACCACGGTTTAATTGTACTAAGTGGTTGGCTCACCTCAACTGGTGCAAGTCAAAACATGCTGGGGGTGGGTGTTCTTTGTGTCTTATTTGTTGTGTCACTCATTCCCAAATGATGGAGCTCTTTAGCCACTGAGCTGTGAAGTCTCAAGGGGAATAAAGCAAACAGACTAGAAAGGAGGCAAGTAAGGGCTGAAAAGGTGATGTGGTTGTGGTTCAGCTCCCAGCAAAGAGTAACAGAAA
Source organism: Shinisaurus crocodilurus (assembly GCA_021292165.1). Classification (NCBI taxonomy): domain Eukaryota; kingdom Metazoa; phylum Chordata; class Lepidosauria; order Squamata; family Shinisauridae; genus Shinisaurus; species Shinisaurus crocodilurus. The sequence continues at coordinate 51,177 of JAHFWL010001026.1, read as the reverse complement.
ACTTTCACCCTCTGAAAGTGAGACTTAAGAAGACCCCAAAGACTTCAGAGTGGGGGGTGGGCAGGGAGAAATAGCCAATGAAACGTCATGCAGAAAGAAAGAATTTTGTGTGTACTGGGGAAATTCCTAGTATGGATGAATGCTTAGCCAGAAGAAATTGCAAGTGAGGGATAGAGCAGAGGCGGGGGAGAAGGGGCAAGCTCCTTCCGCAATGAGCTGCTGGTTTTCAGAAGTGATGCAAGACTTCTCTGTTTAATTTATCTTCATTTAAATGTTACACCCCAATCCTGACCACCTTTACTTGGAAGTAAATCTCATTGATTTCAGTGAAGTTGGGTCACAGTTGACAAACCAATTGCAATCATAACATTATTTTTATTACTTTATTTTTCATTATTAGCCATTTCTGGCAGCTGCTAGCTGAAGAATGGCACATGAATTTTAAACTAACTAAATAAAAATAAATTATATCTGCTCTATGGTGGCCATGTGTCCTCTCTTACAGAGGACTGTCCTCTGTTTGAAGGGCTGCCAGAAGACTGTCCTCTGTTGGAAGAAGGCCTGTCCTGTCCGGTTCCAGTTTAGATATAAAGAATCAGAAGACCTGCTTTCCAGGTCTATTAAGGCCGCTGGCCCTGGAGACTGGAGATTCAGAATGGTTGGTCTCTTCAGACCTTCCCAGCCTGATACCTTCCTAGGATGTCAATGTATGAATCACCCCCAAAGAGGACAGTGACTTGCTTTTTTTTTTTTTTTAATTATATTTATACCCCGCCTTTTTTCCTGAAAGGAACCCAAGGTGGCTTACATAGTCCTCCTCCTCCTCTCTGTTTTGTCCTCGCAACAACCCTGTGAGGTAGGTTAGGCTGAGAGTCAGTGACTGGCCCAAAATCACCCAGTGAGTTTCATGGCCGAGTGGGGACTAGAACCCAGATCTCCCGAGTCCCAGTCCAACACTCTCACCACTACGCCACACTGGCTCTCAGCTGTAGATGCAAATTTAGAAATAGCTATTTTAATTTTAAAGAAATACAGTACATCTCAGCATGGCGTGGAAGACTGTGGCCAGGTGAGGCGTGTGCCTGCCTGTTCAGTCTGCTGTCCAGGAGCTCACTGGTGGCAGGGCAGGCAACAGTTCCTCTGGTTCTTTATCTTTCAACCATAATTGGACAGGGCAACCTTTCAAACTGAGGACTCTCCTCTGTAAAAAAAGAAAAGGGAGGAAAAGGACACATGGCCACCCTGACAGGACTAAAAGCCCCAGCATCCCCCAGCCAGCTGCTGACTGGAAGATGCTGGGACCTGTAGTCCAACACAACTGGAGGGCACATGAGGCAGGGGAAAGCTGCTCTAGTCTAGGCCCTTCCCCTCCAGGGTCCGCACGCTGCCAGTGGGCAAGGCTGACACTGTTGGCCTGAGCCCCTTTCTCTCTCTCTCTCTCTCTCTCTCTCTCTCTCTCTCTCTCACCCTCTTTCTCTTTGCCCGGTGGGCTGCTGGGGAACATCAAAGCTGCCTTATACTGAGTCAGACCATTGGTCCATCTAGCCCAGTATTGTCGACACTGACTGGCAGCAGTGGCTCTCCAGGGTTTCAGGCAGGATTCTTTCCAAGCACCACCCGGAGGCCGGGGATTGAGCCTGGGACCTTCTGCATGCAAAGCAGGTGCTCTGTCGTCACACCGAGCTCTGGCCCCTCCCTGCAGCACCTGGTATTCCAAGGCGGTCACCCATCCAAGTACTAACCAGCTCTGACCCTGCTTAGCTTCCGAGATCAGACGAGATTAGGCTGTTCAGAGGAAACGGTTGTTCCGGCCAAAGGACTGAAAGGACTGCTTGCAGAAGACTTTGCATGAAATGGGGCCTCAAGCCCATGCCACCCTAGTGCGGCCACTTTCCCACGCCTGCTCTAGGCTGGCCGTGGGTGGTCTGCCAAATGGGGCCCCTGTCCAGCAGTGCCAGAAAAGGAACATGCCGCTGAGGCTCCCACATGGCTGGGATGTTGCGAGGTACAGGCTGATGAGCTAAGTCAGGTTGAAAAGTGGTGACTGGCTCAGGGTCACCCAGGAAGCTTCATGCTGAGCAGGGATATGAATCCGAGTATCTTTCATCCATGCCCCGAGTTGTTCCAAAAGCTTTTGCTGTGACCCCATCTCAGTCATGCTGGTGGATAAGAATATGGAGCTGCTTCACCAAGGGAACCCCTGCCGAGACAGGCCACATCCATATGCCTGTATATCTTTTTATTGTATTTTACTTTTGTTAGTTTTGCATATGGAGGATAATGGGTGCAAGGCCATGGAATTGGAGCTTTGGACTATTTGTGCATCACTCAGATATCCAGGGAGACCCGTATCTCACTGTGGGAGTAAACAGTGTGACTGTTAAGGATTGTCACCTTAAATATTATTTATCAATTTCTAGATTTATTTAATTTATTTATTGAATGCCTCACAAATGGATTTAGGAACATAAAAACTTAACTAGCTTGCTAATCAGAATATCACTGGGCACTTTGTTAAATGCCTTGCTGATGTAAAAATATATCGTGTCCACAGCATTTCCACAATGTACTAGGGAAGTTATCCAACTGAAAAATAATGAAATAAGATTAGTCTGGCAGGACGTGTTCTTGACAAATCCATGCTGGCTTCCAGTGATCACTGCATTCGTGTGAAGGTGCCTACAGATTGAGTGCTTCATAATCTGCTCTACAGTCTTCCCAGATAATCATAGAATCATAGAATAGTAGAGTTGGAAGGGGCCCACAAGGCCATTGAGTCCAACCCCCTGCTCAATGCAGGAACCCAAGTCAAAGCATCCCCAACAGATGGCTGTCCAGCTGCACCTTGAATGCCTCCAGAGTGGGAGAGCCCACCACCTCCCTAGGTAGTTGGTTCCATTGTCTTATTGCTCTAACAGTCAGGAAATTTTTCCTGATGTTTAGGTGGAATCTGGGAGTTCCTGTAACTTGAGCCCTTTATTCCATGTCCTGCAAACTGGGATGATCGAGAAGAGATCCTGGCCCTCCTCTGTGGGACAACCCTTCAAGTATTGGAAGAGTGTGATCATATCTCCCCTCAGTCTCCTCTTCTGAAGGCTAAACATGCCCAGTTCTTTCAGTCTCTCCTCATAGGGCCTTGTTTCCAGTCCCTTTATCATCCTTGTTGCCCACCTCTGAACCCTGATTTTTTCCTGATGTCCAGGCAGAATCTGGCTTCCTATAACTTGAGCCCATTATTCCATGTCCTGCAATCCGGGATGATTGAGAAGAGATCCTGGCCCTCATAGGACTTTGTTTCCAGTCCCCTAATCATCTTCGTTGCCCTCTTCTGAACCCTTTCCAGTTTGTCTACATCCTTCTTAAAGTGTGGTTCCCAGAACTGGACGCAGTACTCAAGTTGAGGCCTAACCAGTGCTGAGTAAAGGGGAACTAGTACTTCCCATGATTTGGATGCTATACTTCTATTAATGCAGCCCAAAATAGCATTTGCCTTCTTTGCAGCAACATCGCATTGCTGGCTCATATTCAGTTTGTGATCTACCACAATTCCAAGATCCTTCTCACTTGTAGTATTGTTGATCCAAGTATCCCCTCTTCCTGTAACTGTGCAGTTGGTTTCTTTTTCTTAGGTGCAGCACTTGGCATTTTAATAGGCATTTATCCTATTAAATTTCTGTGGAGAAAGCCAACCTAAGCCCCCTGCCTGACACACACACACTCACCAAGGAGGGGGGAAGGAGACCGGGGGGGGGGGGGGAGACAGCCAGTCTCCACAGATGACAAAAGGGACAAACAACATCTGCATAGAATCACCCCAGGGGGGAAGGCAGGAAGCATCCCCAGGTTTGTCAATGCTCTCGCATATCAGCCCCATCTACATAAGACTTGAATACCTCTCCAGAGCAGACACTTCGGCACCCCTAAGAAATGGCCACTCAACACCATAGGATGGGACCATTAAGCAAGTGGCTTCAAAGGGGTCCCATCCCACGGGGGGAGGGCATTACCCCACCTGACCCAAAAGGCCACCCCTCAGGGAGGGTGTCAACCCACCTGATTACGGAGGGAGGGGCTACCTGAAACACCAAGGTATAAAACACCCTGCGCAAGGGAACTGGGTTGTTGGACCTGATCAACAATCTTGCCCCATGCCTGGGGTAAGGGAACGAAGGATCGGCAACCCTGGGTAGCCACACCCGGCACGCTCCAGCTAGCTGAAATCACTGGTCGCTTGGGTTGACCGGACCCCCGGGAAACCAAGCTGAAATCACTCACAAGCCGCTTGGGTAGACCGAACCTCCGCCGGGAACCCAGCTAGCCGCTTGGGTAGACTGGGCCTCCGCCGGGAACCCAGCTAGCCACTTGGGTTGACCGGACCCCCGGGAAACCAAGCTGAAATCACTCACAAGCCGCTTGGGTAGACCGGGCCTCCGCCGGGAACCCAGCTAGCCGCTTGGGTAGACCGGGCCTCCGCCGGGAACCCAGCTAGCAGCGTGCGGTTGACCGGGCCTCTGCCGGGACCCGAGCTGCTCTAACTTGTGGAGAGCCCTGAAATCACGGTGTCCTTGAGACTTCTTGCTTGCTACTTTGTACCGCACTGATAAGCTGTATTGCTGGCGTGTGTCTGGGTTTGTGAAGGTAATGTTGTAAATAAACTTGTTTTCTAAAAGATACTTCTGTGGCTATAAGTTATCCCTTTGTTCTGGGCTAAGGGTGATAGTCGCTGGGGATCTCGGAGAAGGCCGCCCCAGGACTCGCTACCCCCTTAGCATTGAACCCACGCAGAAGACCAGGTTGTTGGTCTTCCACTATTTCATTCTGTTGTTTTCAGCCCAGCGCTCCAGCCTATCGAGATCACTTTGAATTTTGTTTCTGTCTTCCCGAGTATTAGCTGTTCCACCCAATTTTGTGTCATCTGCAAATTTGATAAGCATTCCCTGCACCTCCTCATCCAAGCCATTAATAAAAATGTTGAAGAGCACTGGGCCCTTCATTGATGTGAGACTGACTGATCTTTAATTCCCCAGATCTTCCTTTTTGCAGATATGGTAATGACATTGTCAGTCATTGGATAACTCTGTGAAAAGCGATATCTAAATCTGAGTAATAAATAAATAAAATAAAATAAAATAAAGAAATGCTGTATAGCAGGCTGAGTGGAGCCTTTAGCCATGCGTAATATTGTGTGCCTTGGGGGTGGGGTGGAGCTCAGGCAGTGGAGCAGGAGAGCATGTCTGTAATTTCCTCTGTGAAATGTTGGAGGAGGGACAGGCCAGCGATCCAGACAAATGCAGGAGCAATTGCTAACATTGCTACCTTTGAATCGTGGATTGTTTTGCAGTAGTGAAATTGGCTACAGTACAGGCAGTCCCTGGGTTAAGAACATCCGACTTATGGACAACTCGTACTTACGAATCGGCTTCCAGGTTCCCCGGCTCTACGTCGCTTACGTAGAGTATAGCGTAGTATACGTAATTTATGCAATTTGCATAAATGCCGTATACTATGCTCTACTGTTCCGACGTACGTACAAATGCAACTTAAAGACATTCTTAAAAACGGAAGTTGTTCATAACCTGGGGACTGCCTGTACTATTTGTTTGGGGTTAGAAAGGCAACCAGCTCAGGGGATACTACAGGTTGACTTGGCAGAAGGCATCATTTGCTGCTTCACCTCAGGCAGGAAAATGTCTTGAGCCAGCCCTGGTTGAAGATTTTGCTTCCAAAGCTCTGCAACACTTCTGCTCTCCTTTCTGCTCTCATCTCCTGACACCTTCTGGGCCATGAGCTTCGCTCTTCCAGCTCAGCCACCCAAGGCTGCTTGACCCCATCCCATCCCCTTTTCTGTCTCTTATATCTGGAGCTCCCAGAACACCCACCTAGCACTTTTAAATCCATCTGTAAACCCCACTTCTTGCTCAGCTCATCAGACCTCACCTCACCTCTAACTGAGCCCAGGCATAAATCTATGTAGCTGCATTTGCTCAGCTTCGCCCCTTGTTACCTGTCTTGTCTCTCCCTTCCCTCCCTCTGTAAGCTCCTTGGGGCAGGGAGCTGGGTTTTGTGTGTGGGTGTATATTGAACTTGTACCTCACAGTTGCACTGATGGCACTAAATCCACGGAGCAATAGCCTGCTGCACCTCCTCCAAGCAGCAGCCGCGATGGCAGGGGCGTTTCACCCAGCCGGCTGTGGCTCTGCGCAGAGTTTTCTCCTGGAGTGGAGCCGCATTCAGACACACGGCCCACAGCTGCCATGGTTGGATGTCACTGGATCAAAAATCTGTGTGTGAAACTGAGCCAACCGGGGATGCGCCAAGCCCCGGGGTAGCACAAAGAGCTGGTTTCTTTACTTCCATTCAGAGTTTAACAAGTGAGACACTGTGCAGCGTCTTGTTCGCAAAGGCTCCTCCTGGCTCTCCAGGACTGGTGGCTTTGTTGCTTGCTTGCATTTCCTCAACTCCTGCAGATTGGCTCTTTTCCATCAGCAATTGGGTGAAACACCACAGCGTCACTGTGCCTCCTCTTCAGAAGGACTGGAGGCAGCAGGAGAGGTCAGAGCAGAAGCCCCCCTCCCACCCTTGGGCGTATGGACACACGCTGCCACTTAGGGCCTCTTCACATGTAATGCAATGACGTGTGTACACCCACGACGTCCTAAAGTGTGCATTAACCTAACCATATATAGTGTAAGAATGCAACAGTCAGTTTTGTCTGTCTTGGATGGGGGCCATGTCCACACAAGGCTTCCCTTAAACTTGTGGCTGATGATGCGTTACAACTTACAAACACTTCCTAGGAACCAGCAGGACAGGGTTCCCTGATGGTGCTGTAACCTGCTGATCTATCTGGAGGTGAGGACGCTTCAGGATTGGGCTGTATTTCCTGCCAAGGTTTTGGCAGTCTAAATGACCCTTGTGGGTTCTTGACCAAGGAGGTGCCTTGAAGGCAGCAAGGTGTTTGCACTGATCTGGAGTTCTCTTTGTTTGCCTGCTCACTTGAGGGCAACTCCTATTAATATTGTTACAGTGCAGGATGCACATTAATGATGAACATTAGCAGTCCTTGCCCATGTATTTTTTCTGGAACAATATAAAACTTATTAGAAAAAGCCTTAGTCAGGCATTCAGTCTGTGTAGGAAGTAAAAGCATGAGGAGAAGGAGCCCTTTAACCCCAACCCCTGGAAAATCGGCGTCCTGGCTCACCTGCAGAGCCTTCGTGGATACAGGAGGCTCTCCCTGTAAGGTGGTCTTCCTCCACAAGAACAAGGCAATGGAAATGCGTGCAGAGCGGGTGGGGCTACGGTGCTCCTTCTCCTCACACATTTACTTCCCATCCAGACTGAATGGCTGAATAGGGCTATGGGTGATGCCAAGAAAATACACACATAAAAGCCATCACGGCTGAGCTTCTTACTGACAGGGAGTAGAACTGAAAGTGAAAGGGGAAGTATCTTGATCCTACGCTGTTCCTGGATCTTCAGGTGGCAGCAGTCACAAGGAGTGTGTTCACATAATTATGCTTAACCTGTGTCCTCACTGTGGGAAGCTGTGTGGATCTAGAATTGGCCTCCACAGTCACTTACAGACCCATCGCTAGAGTCTACACAGTTTTCTTTAGAATTTTCCTCCTTTTAAAATCTCCTTTTTGTAAATTTTCTTTTTTTTTATCCTGGAAGACAATCTTACTCGGTCACGAGTGATCGCCTGACTGACTGACTGACTGGCCTGCAGTGACTCTTCCTGAATCAGTCTGACATGGCAAACAGTTATCCATGCCTTGTTATGTCACACCTAGACTACTGCAATGCACTCTACATGGGGCTACCCATGAAGAGTGTCTGGAAGCTTCCATTGGTGCAAAGCGCGGCAGGCAGGCTGCTAACCGGTGGATTGTATTGGGACCATATCACACCTGTCTTGACAGACCTGCACTACCTTCAGTTGCTTTCCAGGAACAGTTCAAGGTGTTGGTTTTAACCTTTAATGCCTTAAATGGCTTCGGACTGACTATCGGAGGGACTGCCTATCTCAATATGGGCCTGCTGGAGTATTAAGACCTGCACGGGATGCCCCACAGAGGCCCATTTGTTGTGCCCAAGTGAAAGGGCTTTCCCGTGTCACTCCCGAGTGGTGGAGTGCGCTCCCTCAGGAACTATGACTGGCCCCCCACTCTCTCGGCTTTTAGAAAGATTGTGAAAAGAAACACATCTTCTTAATTTAGCCTTTTAAATTATGTAGTTGTTTTAATGTTTTGGCTTCTTATTGTTTTAAGGTTTTATTGTCTTAAATTGTTGTGCTTTTTAACAAATAAGGCAGTATATTATACGTATTTCTTCTTCTTTATCACACAATGCACAATTCAGTTATGGAATATGGAATGTGCCACAAAATGTAGTGGTGATCCCAGTTTAAATGGCTTTAAAAGGGATGCAACAAATTAATGGAAGAAGAGAAATCTAGCCATGGCTATTATTTATTTATTTAATTCATCTGTATACTACCTTTCTGCCAAGGCACTGAAGGCAGTTTACAATTTTTTAAATACTGAAATAATAATAATAAAAAGTTACACACACACACACACACACACACACCAAACCCCACCAGAATATAGATTGCGTAGGCCACCTGATGGCACACATGAGTCCCTGCCCTGGCCTTCCTCACTTCTGCCTCACTCGGGGGCACGCAGGTCTTCAGGTGCCCCAGGGAAGGTGTGGGAGGGGCTGCCCCAACTGTCCTCCCGGGCCATGGATGGCCCTGTTGGGAGCTGATGGCAGCAGCTTCCTGGCCTGGGCTTCTTCTCTTAGCTATAGCAGGCAAATGGAATCTTGGTGTATTATATTTCTCTGACCCATATTTTATCCTCTTCTTTTCCTCTTCACAGATAACAGAAACTCAGGGAAACAGCATGGGGGGAAGATAGCCCCCACCCCCACCATGCAGCCCTGCCCTCCCTCCCTGCCCCGGCCCCTGCTTTCAGTGGAAGGAAAAGACAGGGGGGCAGGGGAGGTCCCGCATCCCATTCCGTCTGCCCCTCATTCTGGGGAGCAGACGCAGGAGCAGCACCAAGACCTTTAACACCTTTGCAATCTGCTTGTGAGTTTTCACAGGGCATCTAGCTGGAAGCAGGATGCTGGACTAGATGGAGCCTGCAGGAATGCCATTCTTACATCTGCCAAAGTTGGGCCTGATTCCCCCCCCCTCCCTTTGTTCGCAACAACACTCCCAAGTCTGACTCTTTGCTTCTCTTGGAAGCTGGGAGTGGACTTCGAACTTTCTACAGGAAAGGTGATATTCCACTAACAAAGGCAGCCTGCCGGGCTGAGCAAAGCCTGCGCTGTCTTCCTGGATGGACAGAATTCCCGCTGGACGTGTGTCATCCAGTGCATGGGTCAAGGGGAAATGAATCCTATGCTGTGGTGGAAGAGTTCTTAAACGCTGATTTCACAAATATCGCTGGTACCCTTCCCTAAACTGAGAAAGGGAGATCATCAGTCATTAATAAAACAGGGAAATTGGCCGTCCACTCTTTTGAAGGCATTGCCAAGTGCAGAGGTGGGGAAGGGGAGAAACGATTTTCCCAGCAGCACTTCTTCTGCACATCTTCCCCTCAGCCTTTGGGGCCATTTGTGCATTTGGAGACCCTGGAATGGCTGATGGAGGGAGATGCAAGCTGAATTGGGAGAGCTCGAGGAGTGAAAGCATCAACATGGGACAGAAGGTGTCCTTGGGAGAAATTCTGGGTTGTCCTGGATTCTAAACACAAACAGTCTCAGTTCTTGATATTTATCCAAATGTGTACTTTTCCTTCTTTTTTTAATGTTGGATGAAAATGTTCAATGAACAATACTCAAATTACTCCAAAAATATATTTGTTTAAGCCAGCTGGGAGTTGTAGGCCAAAAACATCTGGGGACCCAAGGTTGGAGAACACTGATTTAAGTAGTCATGTACCAATTTTGGACTGCCTTTATTCTGCTGCTCTCCTCAGCAGGAACAAATAAGATCATTGGAGTGTGCATGCCCAATAAAAGACGCAAGCGTCCAAGATGGTGGCACCCACAGTGCAGACCCTCTAGGGAAAAGCCTAGGTGTTTCCCCAGATTGAAGGCTCCCTCACTGCTATTGTTCCAGAGAGCTGTTTGCATCAGTGCTGGAGGGTCAGTAGCAGCATCCACAGAATAAGAATGCCCAGGGGGACATTCACGTTGCTTGCTAGAGTGCCCGTTTTATGGACAAAACTATCTTGGATGCCAGTGTGAAAATGTATACCAAAAATCCAAGGTGGTGTTGCCCACAGAGTGGCCACTCTAGAAAGAGTAACTTGAATACTCACTAGAGATGGTACCATTCAGAATGCAGTCAAAACGTTTGAGTGGGGTGTCCAGTTGGAGGCTTTGTTTGATCTAAGTGAAAAGGAAATGAACAAATAAGAGTAATTTTGGTTAAACCTTCTTTGTCCCATGTGCTGAAGAATTAATGGTGCAACAAAGGTTGCCATTCCTAGTCCAAGGCCAATTCAGAGGATGGCACCCCTGGAGTAACCTGGAGTAACCTACGCAGGGGAACCTGGCCTTGAATGGACCACCTTTTTTGCATGGTGATTGGTGGCTCTTTCTGGGGATGGATTTAGCCTGCAAGCTTTTTCAAACTGAAACAGGAGAAAAATATTGTGACTGTTGAATGGCTGCTTGAACCAACATTAGACTGTGTCTAAAATATTTTCACAGCCCAGGAGAACGCCCTCCCTCCACCCCCAAACCTGACCCCAGTAGGAGAGTTTGGAGCCTTCTCAATCCCTTTTCCTCTGGAATCAACGTCTCTCTTTTCTGGCTCATGATCATCAGAGAGACCCTGGAGTCACAACAAGAGCCAATTTTCAGCAAGAACCTGGCGCTCAGCTTGCTCTGGGGGGATTACACCAGCCTGCAAGAATTAGAAGTGGGGGGGAATCCAGTTGAAATCCTAGACGCCTGCACTGCTTCCCACCACAATTGCAAAAGGGCAGGGCTCAGAGGAAGAGCAGGTAACAACTACTGCCCAGGCAACATCTCTGTCTTCTACACCAGCAGGATGTTTGGAGACATTAGCCTTTGTATCAATATTGACCACAAGATAGGAAAACTGGAACAGAATTCTGAGTAGCTAATGGTTCTGGTCCAAGCTGCAAAGGTGGAATTGAGGTGAGTATGGCTGCTCACTGCTCTGAAATCTAGGTCCGAGGACTCAGAAGGAACCCTTGTACACGTTCTTGCACTTCAGGACATGTTCACACCCTAAATGTAAACTGGCTTAACTCTTACTACAGACTTCAAGCCAAAGATTCGCTAGCTAGTTCAAATCCATACATGAAATTCTTCAGCTACAACACTTCGTGCCACTGTGGCTCCTGCCCTCTCCCCACAAAAATCCAAAGCTCTGAGAACCTAAGAGTAGCCATGATGGATCAGACCAAGGGTCCATCTCATCAAGCATTCTGCTCTCACAGTGGCCAACTAGCTACCTGTAGGAAACCCACAAGCAGAACATGAGTGCAATAGCATCCTTCCGCACATGTTTCCCCAGAAACTGCTATTGAGAGACATACTGCCTCTGATACTGGAGGTAGCATAGTAGCCATTGACAGCCTTCTCCTCCATGAATTTGTCCAATCCTCTTTTAAAGCTGTCCAAATTGGTGGCCATCTCTACATCTTGTAGAAATGAATTCCATAGTTTAACTATGTGTCGGGGACCCGGCCCTGCAATCAAGCATTCCAGCACTCTGACACTATGCACTGTGTGAAGAAGGACTTCCTTATATCTGTCCTGAATCTGTCCACCAATCAACTTCATGGACTGTATTCAGTTCTAGTATTGTGAGAGAGGAAGAAAAATGTCTCCACTTTCTTCACACCATGCATAATTTTGTACACCTCTCTCATGTCTCCCCCTGCTCACCTTTTTTCTAAGCTAAACAGTTCCAGTACCTTTCCTCATAGGGGAGTTGCTCCAGCCCCTTGATAATTTTAGTCACTCTTTTCTGCCCTTTTTTAAACTCCACAATATCCTTTTTGAGGTGTGGTAATCAGAACTGTACACAGTGTTCTAAGTGCAGTCACACCATAGATTTGTATAATGGCAGTATTTCATTCCATTCCATTCATGTATTACATTTCTATACCACCCAATAGCCGAAGCTCTCTGTGCAGTTTTCAAGATTAAAACCTTTAAAATACACTATAAAAACCATATACCTAGGAACATATAAACACACAACACAGAGAGAGAAATACATATATCTAAAAACAATTTTAAATGATAAGCAACAAGAAAAATTCAAGACCTGATTAAAACCTCATCACATGCTGCCAAATGCCTGAGAGAAAAAGAAGGTCTTAACCTGGCACCGAAAAGATAACAACGTTGGTTCCAGTTCCAGGTAGGCCTTACTGGGAAGGTAATTCCATAATTGGGGGCCCATCCATGGGTACATGTGGTGTGATAAAGTTAAAGTGAATGCAGAATTTAATAATCATTATGTTAGACGTGCCATTTTGAGAATTTGGAATACATATAAACCTAGGTTTTGACAGAGAGCACCACTGTGGTTATCAGCACAAGAAGCCCATCATAGAAGAGAAATGTTAAGTAAATACAATTGGTTGACATATCATGATTTGTTGGAATTCTCCCAAGATGAATGTAAAATAAAACCGAGAGACCAAAAGAAGGTCATACATGTCAATGGTTTTCCTATTTACAGATTTTAGAAAGGTTTAAAGTTGATAAAAGGTTGTATGATTTTGAACAAAGTGTATCTGACTTTGAAAGGGAATTATGTCTAAATAATGAACATCTTATTTCAAGAATGTATAAGCTTTTGTTGAAATTTGAGACTGAGGAAGAGCAAGTGAAGGAATGCATGATAAAATGGGCTCAGAATTTTGGCTATAATATATTAATGACACAATGGGAAAATATGTGGTTAAAAGGTTTGAAATTTACATTATGTTCTAGTCTTAAAGAGAATTTTAATAAGATGACTAGCTTTTTTTACCCGGCGTTGCACGGGTCGTCATTTTCCTATAGGCATTATTTGTTTGAAATTCCTTAAGGTACCTGACCGCTGTTTTGAATCGCTCCATAGGAAAGGTCCCCCAGGACTACATAATGGAATCCCAGCTCCCCCAGGAATCCCAGCTCCCCCGGGGGGACTACCAGCTGCCCCAGGACTGCACAATTAAATCCCAGTTCCTCCAGGACTACCTGCCCCCTCCCCAGGACTACACAATGAAATCCCTGCCCCCCCCCCAGGACTACACAATGAAATCCCTGCTTCCCTCCCTGGACTACACAATGAAATACCTGCCCCCCCCCCGGGACTGCACAATTAAATCCCAGTTCCTCCAGGACTACCTGCCCCCCCCGGGACTACACAATGAAATCCCTGCCCCCCTTGGGACTGCACAATGAAATCCCTGCTCCCCCCCCCGGGACTACACAACAATGAAATCCCAGCTCCCCCCTGGGACTATGCAATCAAATCCCTGCTTCCCTCCCCCCCCCCCGGACTACACAATGAAATCCCAGCTCCCCACCCAGGACTACATGACAATGAAATTCCTGCTCCCCCCAGGACTACACAACAATGAAATCCCAGGTCCCCACTCCACCCCCGTGTAGGCCCCAGCTACAGTTCATATGAACATTCTGTTTTGACGTAGGAGAGATCTGCATATCCGCTCCTGATTGGGCCCCTGTGGCAGTTCATAAATATCTGACAGAAATATTTATTTATTTATAATAATAATAATTTATATTTATATTTATACCCCGCCTTTTTTCCTGCAAGGAACCCAAGGCGGCTTACATAATCTTCCTCTCCCTCTCCATTTTATCCTCACAACAACCCTGTGAGGTAGGTTAGGCTGAGAGTCAGTGACTGGCCCAAAGTCACCCAGTGAGCTTCATGGCCGAGCGGGGACTAGAACCCGGATCTCCCGAGTCCCAGTCCAACACTCTAACCACTACGTTATCATTGGTATTTGTCTCCGGAGAAATTGCCTAGAATTTTTAATGGTGCATCAGATATATGTTGGAAATGTGAACAACAGGAAGGAACCTTTTATCATATGTGGTGGACATGTAAGAAAGCTTTAAAAAAATTGTGTACAAATTCATTTATTAATGCCAAAAAAATTAAAGATTAATTTTCAATTGAAACCAGAGGCTTTTCTATTGGGAATAATGGACAGTCAGCTAGAAGGAACGTATGGAACTTTATTTTTATACATAACAACGGCAGCGAGACTATTATATGCACAGAAATGGGAAGGTCCAGCAGTGCCTACAACAGAAGAATGGTTGGTCAAGATGATGGAGCTGGCAGAGATGGCCAAACTGACATCATTAATCAGAGAACGGACAACATCCCTTGAAAACAATGCAGTGATTACTAGAAGCCAGCATGGATTTGTCAAGAACAAATCCTGTCAGACTAATCTGATCTCATTTTTTGATCGGGTAACCTCCCTTGTGGACTGTGGGAATGCTGTGGACATTATATATCTGGACTTCAGCAAAGCTTTCGACAAAGTGCCTCATGATATCCTGATTAGTAAGCTAGCTAAGAGTGGGCTAGATGGAACAACTATCAGGTGGATCCACAATTGGCTACAGAATCGGACTCAAAGAGTGCTTATCAATGGTTCCTTCTCAAACTGGGGAGAGGTAACGAGCGGGGTACCACAGGGCTCGGTCCTGGGCCCGGTGCTCTTCAACATTTTTATTAATGACTTGGATCAGGAGGTACAGGGAATGCTTATCAAATTTGCAGATGACACAAAGTTGGGTGGAACAGCTAATACTCTGGAAGACAGAAACAAAATTCAAAGTGACCTCGATAGGCTGGAGCGCTGGGCCGAAAACAACAGAATGAAATTTAATAGGGATAAATGCCAAGTGCTGCACCTAGGGAGAGGAAACCAAATGCAGAGTTACAGAATGGGGGACACTTGGCTCAACAATACTACAAGTGAGAAGGATCTTGGAATTGTGGTAGATCACAAACTGAATATGAGCCAGCAATGCGATGTGGCTGCAAAGAAGGCAAATGCAATTTTGGGCTGTATTAATAGAAGTATAGCTTCCAAATCGCGGGAAGTGATAATTCCCCTTTACTCGGCACTGGTTAGGCCTCATCTTGAGTACTGCGTCCAGTTCTGGGCACCTCACTTTAAGAAGGACATAGACAAACTGGAGAGGGTTCAGAGGAGGGCAACAAGGATGATAAAGGGACTGGAAACAAGGCCCTATGAGGAGAGACTGAAAGAACTGGGCATGTTTAGCCTTCAGAAGAGGAGACTGAGGGGAGATATGATCGCACTCTTCCAGTATTTGAAGGGATGTCACACAGAGGAGGGCAAAGATCTCTTCTCGTTCATCCCAGTTTGCAGGACACGGAATAATGGGCTCAAGTTACAGGAACCTAGATTCCACCTAAACATCAGGAAAAATTTCCTGACTGTCAGAGCAATAAGACAATGGAATCAACTACCTAGGGAGGTGGTGGGCTCTCCCAGTCTGGAGGCATTCAAGGTGCAGCTGGACAGACATCTGTCAGAGATGCTTTGACCTGGATTCCTGCATTGAGCAGGGGGTTGGACTCGATGGCCTTGTAGGCCCCTTCCAACTCTACTTTTCTATGATTCTATGATCCACGTTTATTGCTGAGTGGAAACTTCTAATTGACTTTTTGCAGAGACTAGAAAATAATGATTTGTTTGTTTGTGGGTTCATGGAATAATAAGTGAATTTGGGACAATGGGAAAGAAGAGATTTCTCATTCTGATTATCGAGTAAGAAAAATTATTGTTACCTATATTTGCTGTAGAAGAAAATCGGAGGTCTATTTTGTTTTGTTAATTGTTATATGTTTGATATTATGTGTTTGTTTTATATAGAAATAAAATGTAAATAAATAGAAGTAAAACATAATTGGGTCCCCACCACTGATTAGGCCCTCCCCCTTGTTCCCGCCCTCTGAGCCTCCCTCAGAGGAGGCACACAGAGGAGGGCCTCAGATGGCAATCGTAGTGTACCAGGGTGCTCTTGCAGGGAGAGGCGCTCCATCAGGTTTGTGGTCCTGAGCCATGTAAAGCTTTATAGGTCAAAAAACCAGCACCTTGAATTCAGCTCAGAAACATACAGCCAGCCAGTGTGAGCGGGTCAGAATCAGTGTTATGTGTTCAGTATAATTTTGGCAGTTTTATTTTATGAGCAGCCGCACAATTTCACTGAGATGTCCCACACAAGCCCAAGCTCTCTTTCTTGGTCAGTCACCACTAGCTCAGATCCCATTAGCGTACAGTATTTTTCCATGTATAAGACTATACTTTTTCCTAAAATTGTTAGACTAAAAATTGAGGGTCGTCTTATACACGGAAGTAAGCCAAGGAGAGAACCGCACAGTTGCGAAACTGCCCAGTGGGGGGCGTCTTATACATGGGGGCGTCTTATAGACGGAAAAATACGGTATATCTGAAGTTGGGATATTTTGCCGCAACATGCATCACGTTACACTTGCATTTGCCATTTCGATGCCCATTCTCCAGTTTGGCGAGATCCTTTTGGAGCTCTTAAGAACATAAGAGCAATGCTGAATCAGACCAAGGGTCCATCTAGCCAAGCATTCTGTTCACACAGTGGCCAACCAGCTGCCCACGGGATCCCACACGGAGGACATGAGTGCAACAGCACCTTCCCGCCCATATTCCCCAGCACTTGGAGTACATAGGCATACTGCCTCTGATACTGGAGGAAGCACATAGCCAATCAGGACTAGTAGCCATTGATAGCCTTCTCCTCCATGAATTTGTCCAATACTCTTTTAAAGCTGTACAAATTGGTGGCCATCACTACATCTTGTGGAAGTGAATTCCATAGTTTAACTATGTGCTGTGTGAAGACGTACTTCCTTTTATCTGTTCTGAATCTCCCACCAATCAGCTTCATGGGATGATACCTGTTTCTAGCATTATGAGAGAGGGAGAAAAATCTCTCCCTGTCCACTTTCTCCACACCATGCATAATTTTGTATACCTCTATCATATCTCCCCTTACTCGCCTTTTCTCTAAACTAAACAATCCCAGATGCTGTAACCTTTCCTCATAGGGGAGTTACTCCAGCCCCTTGATCATTTTAGTTGCCCTTTTCTGCCCTTTTTCCAACTCTACAATGTCCTTTTTAGGTACGGTGACCAGAACTGTACAATCACTCTTTGCAATCACTTTTTGTTTTAACTACCCTAAATAATTTGGTGTGATCAGCAAATGTGGCAACCTCACCCAGCTCCTAATTCCCGATCATTTATGAACAAGTTGAAAAGCACTGGTCCCAACACAGATCCCTGTGGGACCCAATTATTTACATCCCTCCATTGGGAGAAGTTACCATTTATTCCTACTCTCTGCTTTCCGTTCTTTAGCCAGTTACTGATCTATAACAGTAACTGGCTAACAGAAGACAAAGAAAAGGCAGAAGTGTTCAATTCCTACTTCGGCTCGGTCTTCTCCCAAAAGAGGGTCTATGACCCCCCTGGCAAACCTGAAGTGCAGACTGAAGGGGCAGGATTGCAGCTTGAGATTAATAGGCAAATGGTCAAGGAGCACCTGATTACTCTGAACGAGTTTAAATCTCCAGGGCCTGATGAGCTGCATCCTAGAGTAATAAAGGAACTGGCAGAAGAACTCTCAGAACCACTGTCTATTATCTTTGAGAAATCATGGAGGACAGGTGAAGTGCCAGACGACTGGAGGAGGGCAAATGTTGTTCCCATCTTCAAAAAGGGCAAGAAGGAGGAACCTGGGAACTATAGGCCAGTCAGTCTGACATCAATCCCCGGGAAGATTTTTGAGCAGATTATAAAGAAGTCAGTCTGCAAGCACCTTGAAAACAATGCAGTGATTACTAGAAGCCAGCATGGATTTGTCAAGAACAAATCCTGTCAGACTAATCTGATCTCATTTTTTGATCGGGTAACCTCCCTTGTGGACTGTGGGAATGCTGTGGACATTATATATCTGGACTTCAGCAAAGCTTTCGACAAAGTGCCTCATGATATCCTGATTAGTAAGCTAGCTAAGAGTGGGCTAGATGGAACAACTATCAGGTGGATCCACAACTGGCTACAGAATCGGACTCAAAGAGTGCTTATCAATGGTTCCTTCTCAAACTGGGGAGAGGTAACGAGCGGGGTACCACAGGGCTCGGTCCTGGGCCCGGTGCTCTTCAACATTTTTATTAATGACTTGGATCAGGAGGTACGGGGAATGCTTATCAAATTTGCAGATGACACAAAGTTGGGTGGAACAGCTAATACTCTGGAAGACAGAAACAAAATTCAAAGTGACCTCGATAGGCTGGAGCGCTGGGCCGAAAACAACAGAATGAAATTTAATAGGGATAAATGCCAAGTGCTGCACCTAGGGAGAGGAAACCAAATGCAGAGTTACAGAATGGGGGACACTTGGCTCAACAATACTACAAGTGAGAAGGATCTTGGAATTGTGGTAGATCACAAACTGAATATGAGCCAGCAATGCGATGTGGCTGCAAAGAAGGCAAATGCAATTTTGGGCTGTATTAATAGAAGTATAGCTTCCAAATCGCGGGAAGTGATAATTCCCCTTTACTCGGCACTGGTTAGGCCTCATCTTGAGTACTGCGTCCAGTTCTGGGCACCACACTTTCAGAAGGATGTAGACAAACTGGAGAGGGTTCAGAGGAGGGCAACAAAGATGATAAAGGGACTGGAAACAAGGCCCTATGAGGAGAGACTGAAAGAACTGGGCATGTTTAGCCTTCAGAAGAGGAGACTGAGGGGAGATATGATCGCACTCTTCCAGTATTTGAAGGGATGTCACACAGAGGAGGGCAAAGATCTCTTCTCGATCATCCCAGTTTGCAGGACACGGAATAATGGGCTCAAGTTACAGGAACCTAGATTCCACCTAAACATCAGGAAAAATTTCCTGACTGTCAGAGCAATAAGACAATGGAATCAACTACCTAGGGAGGTTGTGGGCTCTCCCACTCTGGAGGCATTCAAGGTGCAGCTGGACAGCCATCTGTCAGGGATGCTTTGACCTAGATTCCTGCATTGAGCAGGGGGTTGGACTCGATGGCCTTGTAGGCCCCTTCCAACTCTACTTTTCTATGATTCTATGATTCTATAAGAGGACCTCTCCTCTTATTACATGAAGTGAGGGAACTTGTCATCACCCCAGTCCACATGTTTATTGACACTCTCAAAGAACTCTAAAAGGTTAGCAAGACAGGACTTACCTTTGTGGAAGCCATGTTGATTCTTTTTCAGCGGAGCTGTATGCTTATTAATTTTATCTTTAATAATGCTTTCAACCAATTTACCCAGAACAGAAGTTAAGTTAACCAGCCTGTAATTCTCCAAATCCTGCTGGATCCATTTGTTAAAATTGGTGGTGCATTGGCTATACTCCAGTCCTCTGGTGCAGAGGCTGATCTTAGGGACATGTTACATATTTTATTAGAAGATGAACAATTCCACATTTGAGTTTTTTAAGAACTCTAGGATGGATATCATCTGGACCCGGAGATTTATTAAATTTCAATTTGTCATTAAGGCCAAGAGCTTCATCTTTTGTCACCACTTTTGTCACAAACATCAGTTCAGGAACAGGTAACTGTCCTATATCTTCTGCAGTGAAGACAGATGGAAAGAATTCATTCAGCTTCGCTGCAATTTCCTTATCCTCCTTTAGTACTCCTTTATCTCTGTTGTCATCTTGCAGTCCAATTGCCTTCCTAGCTGGTTTCCTGCTTCTGATATATTTTTTAAAATGCTCCTCAAAATGCTTATTTGCCTCTCTTATTGTCTGCTTGCATATCCTTTGTGCAAGCTTGTATTCCTCCTTGTTCTCCTCACTTGGGCAAGCCCTGTATACTCCCCTTTTCAGCTTCCTTTTTACCAGTTGGCTCATTTTAGATATGTTTCCTCTTTTGAAATCAAATGTGACTGTGTTGGACTTCCTTGGAAACTTTCCATTTAAATATATATTAAATCCAATAGCACTGTGGTCACTGCTTCCAATTGGTTCAACAACACTCACATTTCATACTAGGCCCTGGGCAACACCATTTAGGATTAAATCTAGGGTTGCCTCCCCTCTGGTCAGTTCCATGACCAACTGTTCTAGGGCACAGTCATTTAGGGCACTGAGAAATTTAACCTCTTTGTCATGACTGGAACATGCATTTATCCAGTCAATGTGGGGGTAATTGAAGTCACCCATTATTACTTCCTCATTTAGAGTCCTCCCTGATTTCATTTTCCATCTTAAGTTCATCCTGAGCATTCTGGTCCGGGGGATGATAGTATGCCCCCAGTACTAAATTACATTTTGAGCCCAATATTGTTGCCTACACACTTCTCTGGAAAAGTCTGCCCCTTTTAGGTTTTCTAGTCTGCTTGACACTATGCCTTCTTTGACATACAGAGCAACACCTCCTCCAGTATACATATCCAGAGATGACCGTATCCCACTGGTCCTCTCTGTTCAACCAGTTTTCTGTTATGCCCACTATCTCTAGGTTCTCCTTTAAAACTAGGCAGTCCAACTCTCCCATCTTGGCCCAGAAGTTTCTAGCTATAGCACAGAAACAGCTACACATGGTGTCCCTCCCCAGTTGTCTCTGGTGTGTAGATCTTCTGATGGCCTGTAGGCCCCTTCCAACTCTATGATCTATGAAATCTATGCTATGGTGCTTAGGCCTTTTTGACTGGCTGTCATGTTTCACCATGCCGCCCCTTCTCCATTTGGGCAACTTACGTAGTGGTGAGAATGCTGGACTGGGACTCGGGAGATCCGGGTTCTAGTCCCCGCTCGGCCATGAAGCTCGCTGGGTGACTTTGAGCCAGTCACTGACTCTCAGCCTAACCTACCTCACAGGGTTGTTGTGAGGATAAAATGGAGAGGAGGAGGTGGATTATGTAAGCTGCCTTGGGTTCCTTGCAGGAACAAAGGCAGGGTATAAATATAATAAATAAATAAATCTACATCCCCTATGGATTATTCAACCAAAATTGGATGCTTCCCAGTTCCTGTCGGCTTTCCCCCAGGGCTCAGTTTAAAAGCTGCTCTGCCACTTTTTTTAATGTTTAGCGCCAGCAGTCTGGTTCTATTTTGGTTCAAGTGGAGACTTGTACAGGCTCGGTTTTTCCCAAAGTGTTCCCCAGTGCCTAACAAATCTGAACCCCTCCTCCCTACACCACTGTCTCATCCACGCATTGAGAGTACTCAGCTTCGCCTGTCTAGCTGGCCCTGCGCATGGAACAGGTAGTATTTCACAGAAAGCCACCTTGGTGGTCCTGGATTTCAACCTTCCACCTAGCAACCTAAATTTGTCTTCCAGGACCTCACGACTACATTTCTCCAGGACATTGGTACCAACACAGACCACGAGCACTGACTCCACCCCAGCACTCTCTACAAAGCTATCAAGACGGCATGTGATAGCTGCAACCTTCGCACCAGGCAGGCAATTTACCATGCAGTCTACATGCCCACCGCAAACCCAGCTGTCTATGTGTCCAATGGTTGAGTCTCCCACTACCACAAGCCCCACCCCCACCCCTGGAGGCACATCCCCGTTATGAGAGGATATTTGCTCATCTTCCGAGGAGTGGTCCCTTCTAAGGGATCTTTTCCTCTTCCTCAGGATGATGCCCCCCCTTCCCCGAGACCCCCATTCTCCATGACAGCAGAGGAGCTGTCGCCCAGGGATTGGGACACCACTGTTAGGTCCCCAAAGGTCTCGTCCACCAACCTCTGTGCCTCTCAGCAACCTTGTTGCTGAGTTGTCTCAGCAACCAGCAAGGGAATGAACTTGTTCCCGGAGAGCCAGAAGCCCATTAAACCGAGCACACCCCCGTGAGTTCTGTCCGGCTGGCAGATAGTCATACATGTGGCACTCAGTGCAATGCACTGGACAGACCCCACACCCCTGCTGGCAAAGTTATGACAGCATTCCAGGAGTGATGGGCGATCAGGCTTTCTCTCCACAAGTGCATTTAGCTGAGTAAGCTAATCTCCCAGAGTAATCACTGTATATTTTGATTCTCAGGTGTTCAGTAAAATTACCCATTTTTCAAGGGACTCGTGTGTGCACGTGTGTGTGTGTGTGTGTGCACGTGCGTGTGTGTGCACGTGTGTGTCTGTGCGTGACAGGGTCATCTTTGCCAAGATATGCTATTACCAAAGTTGAAAGATCCTTTAATGGGTGTTATCTCAGAATGTGTG
Source organism: Shinisaurus crocodilurus (assembly GCA_021292165.1). Classification (NCBI taxonomy): domain Eukaryota; kingdom Metazoa; phylum Chordata; class Lepidosauria; order Squamata; family Shinisauridae; genus Shinisaurus; species Shinisaurus crocodilurus. Next base: position 28,854 of record JAHFWL010001026.1, on the reverse strand, counting down.
CATTCTCGTACAGATGTCTGCAGAGATTGTTTGGTAACAATCAGCTTTCTGCTGAAAACTGCCCCCTATGTGGCAGCTATTTGCCCCTGAAGGGCTGTTCGCAGTATACGTGACAGTTTCAATAGTGAGAAAGCACCTGGTAGCCCATGGTAATTGATCTGGATTTTTTTCTCACTATTTCCCCTAATATCAAGATTGATCTGTAGACATTCCTATGGGCTTGCAACCAAAATGAAAATGAAAATGGCTCCAACCATTGAAGCCTAGAGCTGGCAGTGGCACAAGATGGGTATAAACATGAGTATTTTTGAAAGAAGATTGCCCATGCATCTCGATATACAAAATACTATTTTTCTTAGCAATAAATAAATAAAACACATGATTAAGATTGCAGAGATTTCTATTAGCCGGAGACACCCAGCTTTGCAATTTCATGAGCTGCAGATTCCTTATCTCTGGCCCCTCCCTTTGGCTTTCTCTTCCCCACATTCCCGTGGACCACTCCCTTCCCTTGGCCCCGCCCTCCTTTTTCCTTAGCTCTCCCTCCCTCTGCTTGGATGACCTGCTCTGCCTTGCTTCCCTGATTCCCACTGAGATGTGGTGTTTTATGAGATCAGAGAAGTGCAGGTCACAGAAGGAATAGCCATGCCTCTTTGTGGCATTGGGCACTGTAGACAATTGTTGTCAGAGGCTTTACCACACCCTCCATCACAACATCTTTTCATTTCAAGGAGGGTCTTTTCTGCTGTGGCACCCCAGTTATGGAATAAGCTCCCCAAAGAGGTTCACCTGGCGCCTACTTTGTATTCTTTCTAGCGCCAGGTGAAGACCTTTCTATTCTCCCAGGCATTTTAATCATTTTAATAATCTTAATCATTTTAATTTTGTAGTTGTTTTTAACTCTGTTATTGTAACTGTTGCTGCTAGTTCTGCTGTTCGTTTTAATCTGTGGTTTTAAATTTTATATTTATTTTATATTGTATTTTATGGTTTTAACTGTTGTAAACCGCCCAGAGAGCTTCGGCTATTGGTATAAAAATGTATTAAATAAATAAATAAACAAATGAATAAATAAATTTGTTATGCTGTAAGCATTGTACAGGGTAGACAGGTTTAATATGTGGACACTACCTAGAGTGTTAACTAAGTGGAATGAGATGCAATATCCCATTACTCAGAGAGAGGGTGGGGCGGGAGAGGAAGTGGGGAAAAGCACAGAGTGTTAGATTGGCCTATTTGTGTATGGCTGTGACGTTGTTTAAGACCACCCAGAGTTACAAAGCCAAAAGCAAGGGTGTCCTCACTCAGTAAACATGGCTTTCTCCCCGAACTGCTGCTTGCATCCATGGGGGATGCCTGCCAACCTCAGAATGTAGTCTGTCTGTGCGCATGCAGCAAGTAGACCCATAGAGTGGCACCAATGGGGACTTGTGGTGCCAGTGGAAACAATGAATCATTCTGGTTGATTTCCATTCACTCGGAAATGGGAATAGCTCACAGCTGGAGGAAAGCTTTTGCACAGCTCCTTCTGGCTTGACCAGGCGGAAGGAATCCCTGGAGCTTAGTCGGAAGGTGTTGAGCCTGGCTCACAAGGAGTCTAGAATTACTGCTCTAAGGCTCCGTAGTAATGTGGAAAGCTAGCAGCAGCTTTATTAGCTAACTCAGGCCCAGGTGGAGATCTCCACGGAACTGATAGAACAGCTCCCAAAGTCTCTCCTCTGGCTCAGGCTGACTTAGGGTATTGTGCAAAATCTGGGCTGGATTTGTGGATCTGCCTGTGTGCTGCTTCTGAAAGACCTGCTCTAGAAGATAGACGGGCTTCAACATTCCATGCAGCATGATGGAGGAATTCCCCGTCCCTTCCCAACATGGAGGAGAGGAGGGGATGGCTGAGCAGCAGTCCAGCTGGGGGTTTGCCAGGCTGCCTGCTTGCCGGGAGATGAGGGTGTGTGGAGGAGAAAGGTACACCGCGACACGCTCTGGGTGTGAGAAACTCGAATGAGCAGCCATACTCTGCGTGCCGAATCAGCCTCAGATGCAGGAACAGTTTATACAGTCACAACAGCCTGTGGCCGCTTGGCAAAGAGCACGAATGCTTGGAACGTGGCCCATGAAGTTGGTTCAGAGGCTTCCATCGGCACGGGGTATGGCTGCCAGAATGTTGACTGGTTCCGCCTGGATCGTGCATGATACGCCTATTCTAAAAGGACGGTTCACCTCTGGGTCCAGTTCAGTAGCACTGCTGCTTACCTTTAAAGCCTTACAGGGCTTGGTGCCCAAATACCTTCACCAGAGCCTACACCCATGCCAACCTGCCCATGGCCCAAGATCTTCTGTGGAGGCCCTTCGCCATGTACCTCTTCCATAGGTGGGGTGGAGGTGGGGGTCAGCGGGGTAGCGGGAAATGTTGAAGGGCAGGCTCTCATCATTACCGTCCCCATGGCCACGCCCCAAGGAGAGTCCAAGAATTCCAGCATCGACCAATCAGTTCTAGTAGTTTCTGTCTCCCGCAGGAACAGGTCCTTTGTAAAGCTCATGGGTCTTTCTTGCCCACTCAAGACCAAGCCAGCCCCAAAACTTTGCATTGCAACAGGAAACAAATTCGTTTCCCCAGCCACCGTGAGGATTTCAGCTGAGCTTAGAGGAAACAGGGACTTCTGACAGCAGTGTCCCCACTCATCAGGAAGTGCCAGGGCGGTGTCCCTGCCACAAGCCCCAGCTCCGCTGCACTACTGGTGGCAGCGGGCCATTCCTCCACCAGGGAAAGGCCTCTTGGCAGCAGTGCCTCGTTTGCGGAATGCTCTTCCCAAAGGAATCTGCCAGCACCAACGCGGCAATCTTGTCGGTGTCAGCCAAAAACATGTTTTCTTACTAGGCGTTTTAACCTGCACAAACCTCAGTCTGTTTCTGAAGAATTTTTCTGCCGCTTTTATCATGGTTATTGTTTTACTCTTGCAGTGATTTTGTGCTATACCCCTCCCTCCCTGAGATCTAAATAGGACAACGGGTGGTATACACATGTTTACATAAATAACACAGGCAAACAGGCAAACACGTGGCCCTCTGTGCAGGCTGTCCAGAGCACTCCATTGAGGCATGTCTGTGGAAGGACGGGTGGTCACCGTTCGGCAGGTGCAGGTCCCACTTACCCATCACCGATCTCCAGAAATTCTACCCATTTAAAAAACAAATCTGCTGATTGAAAGCAGGAGCCAAAGCAGCAGCAACAGGAGAGCCAGCCAAAGCGAAGGAAAATGGGGCAGCAACTCAGTTCCAGTGGGTAGAATTTCTGGAAATCAGGCATAGAGAAGCAGGACCTGCATCAAAATGTTGCAGTGTGCCCTCCCTCCTAATAGGAGGGTTTGTGCTCAGGGCTCCACCAGCCACCCCTGCTAAGCGGGGCATTCCACTCCGCTGGGTTCTCTTCCAACTGTATCTACAACTAGCCTGGCAACCCTTACAGGCCTGTGGCTCATGCTGGCTCAGCTTGTCTGAGCGTGGAAAGCTAAGCAGGGTCAGGCCTGGTTATTACTTGGATGGGAGACCCCTCCTCTAGTCTCCTGCATTGAGCAGGGGGTTGGGCTCGATGGCCCTGTAGGCCCCTTCCAACTCTATGATCTATGAATCTACTGTGGTGACTGAGCATGCTCAGTCCTCTTTGGGCTTCCCCTGCCCCCACTAGTTTTTTGTCCCCTTAGGTTTTCTTTAAAATAAAAATGTGCACTTCTGCAAACCTCAGAATTCTCCTAAACATGATGATAGTTCCTTCATTTTTCTCAATAGCCCCATTTGAGCTACCATACATTCCTGGTGGCACTCACTCAAAGCCTGAACTTGTAATTAGATGGGAGTGGATTGTGTGGCAACTTTTCACATCTCACCTAACCTTTGCCACAGACTTACTTGGTGGCCTTTGGCAAGTCACTCACTCTCAGCCTCAGCATACCTGCCCCCTCCCCATCTACAAAATGGGGATAATTTTGACTGACCTTGAGTGTTAGTTAAAAGAGTTCAAAGTGCCTTCTTCTTCTTCTTCTTCTTCTTCTTCTTCTTCTTCTTCTTCTTCTTCTTCTTCTTCTTCTTCTTCTTCTTCTTCTTCTTCTTCTTCTTCTTCTTCTTCTTCTTCATCCATGCCTCCAGCAAATAGGGAACCCTACAGCAGCATGAACTGCTCCCAGGGCCGTAGCTGATGCAAGTGTCTCAGGAAAAAGCTCTGTGCAGATCCAGCATCCTGCAGATGTGTGAGTGACTCTTTTTCCTCCTTGCCAGCCCTGTGGGGCATGCGTGGCACATGGGTTGTTTCATGCCTCTCAAGATAAGGGGAGGGGCCCCGCTGGTGTGGAGCTTCAGGATGAACCTGGTCTTTGGCGGGAGGGCAGCGGAGGAAACAGCGACATGAAGCCACACTGACAGCAGTCGTTTCATGCAGCTGTTGGCATGTGCGGCCGAGCGGAGCGCACAAAGACAGGGGCAGCGCTCTGCGGGGGCTCCCACCTCCTGCGCAGTGGTGTCCTTTGACTCCCCGGCTGCGAGAGGCCCTGCCGGCAGGTGAAGCGCCCTGCTTGCCTCACAGAATGCTGGCTGTGTGCCCAGGCTGGGCTGCCTTATGCTCCAGCAGGTGGAGGCTGCTGCCCCACGGGAGGGCTTGCAGAGGGGGGCGGGGAGAGAAAGGGAGCCCCTGCCTCAATGGGAGGAACGGACAAGCACTGTTCCAGGCAGAAAGGTTAAGTAGGTCACCATAGCAACCCGCGTGCTGGCAACTGACCTAAAATGCTTTTCTAATCTCCAGTTAACATGAATGTTCAAAGCCCTCCTCCTCCACCCCCCCCTTCCCTCTAATTCTTCCCTGTCTCTGCTTTGTTTTATTCTCAATAGTATTGGGGGCCCTTCCCAGCCCCCCATTGCTCCAGAGAAAAAGGTCCCTCCAGCCTCCATTCATGCCCCCCTCATTGGGGGGGGGGGGAGGAGGACCTTTCCCAACCGGCCCTTTAATTCCACAAAAAGGAACATGAGAGGGAAGAAGCCCAAAGTGCTTTAGATTATACAATAAAATTCTCTCCTAACAACCCTTAGCTGCTGCAATGAAGGTTGGGACGGCCATCCTGGTTTTTCCTGTGGTGCCTGTTCAGAATAAATAACAGGTTCTATCAGTCTAGGTGACGTGCATTTCCCACGTGCCACACAAGCGCTCCCCCCCCCCCCCGCTGCACCTGGCCGTTTCAATGTGCACACTTGGAAGAACCTGGAAGATCCATTAGGCCAGGCATGAGATGCCAGGAGTCCCTTAGTGCTGTGGAGTGCTGGAGGGCTATTTTTTTCTCCCATCGGGACTTCTAAAAAATTTCATTTGCGTAAGAACTGGAAGATGGAGGGGTGGCGTGGGGGGGGGGCTGCGGCGCAACCTGAGCCCGCACTGCAGGGCAAGAGCACTTTCCCCTGCAAAGGTTTGCTGGGCGGAGATTGCTGTGCGTCTGGTGGCAATTCTCTCAGTGCTGCAGGCTCTTTCGAAGGGGAGAAAGGCAGCCTGTAGCTGGATCGGCTGAAGGCCCAACTAGCCTGGCAACTCTTGTCAACAGTGGCCAAGCAGCGGCCACTGGGACGTCTCCAAGCAGGCCATGAAAGGAAATGGACTTCCCATGTGACCCTGCCAGCACCTTGTTAATTCAGGCTGACAGATGATTCACTTCTCTAGCCCTCTGAAGAAGGTAGCCTAAGGTCTGCGGCAAGGCCCTCTTTCTTGAAATAAGGGAAGTTCAGCATTGAGGGCCCTTCAAGAGCCCAGGGACTGAGAAAACAGCCCCCACAAGGACCAGAAGGGATACCCCTTTCCCCACACCAGTGTTGGGGCCGGGACTGCACCTGTTGGATTCTTTCTTGCGCAAGGCCTAAAGCCCGTGCCTGAAAAAGAGCCCCCCCGCCTTCACACCAGCATTCCTGTGGCTCCAATGATCACTGCTCTACAGGAGCAAAAAGCCCAGAGAGAGCTTGCAGAGAGAGCGCTCCATCAGAGAGACAAACCCAGAAAGTCAAGGGGGAGTGTGGAGGGAGGAAAGAGGCGATTTGCAGCCTGAAGGGTGATGTTGCACTCCTTAGCACGAGATACATACTAAACGTGGGGCCATGGAGACCCTTCCCTTGCGTTCCCAGGACAGGCAGGCTCCCCCACCTTCCATATCACTTCCCATCTGACCTTGCACTCTTGGCCTCTCCTGCCTCTGTCTGCTGCCTTCACATCCTCATTGCCATTTGGCTCTCCACTCTCCGAGGCCTCCTTGACCCACTTCCTCCGGGTGGCCTGGCCCAGCAGAGGCAGGGAAGGGGTGTGTGTGCATGTATGTTGTGCTATCCACTTTCTCCACATCACACCATGCGGCTTGGTGCAGGCATCATGCTTTCCCAGCCCAGGGAGAGAGATCCTCACCTTTTAGCTTCATGTTTCCTCTTTTACAGAGGACAGCCCTCTGTTTGAAGGGCTGGCAGAGGATTGTCCTCTATTTTGTAGGCATCCTCTGTTCGAAGTTAGCACATGCACATTTTATGCAAATCAGCATCCTCATTTGTCTTGTTTTTTGGATGTATGTTCCCTGTTTCGGCAGTTCACAGGTGGCCTCCCTAGTGCTGAGTCTCAGCCACCAACACACTGCCTGCCCAGTTGCAGACTGAGGACTGCTGCTTCTCAATGGGTTCTAGACAACTCAAACCCAGCAAGAACTTTTGGAACAAGCAGCAGAAGCAGAAGCAACCCCCAGCCCTCCTAGATGCAAGCAGGAGGCAGCCAAGGACAAGTTAATAATGAGTAGCTCCTTTATTTTAAATAAATAAAATAGTTTCTCTGCTTCCAATAGATATCCCAAACCATCCACAGCTTCAAGGCTGTGATGAACTTTCCAGATCTCAAGGCTTGCTGCAGAAGCCACGTCATCACGTACCCAGCTCTTTAAAAGCCATCATTTTCTGACATCACTGAGAAGGCAGCCAATATGAGGGCCAGCTTCAGGCTAGCAATGCCATCATGGGGAGCTAAAAGTTATCAACAAGGCCACTGAGATGCTCAAGATGCCCACTGCCAAGTGGAATCATGCCAGAGGAAAACTGAAGCAGAATTTCAGGCTATGAAGATGTCCACAGGCACTAACAGCCCCCTAGTTTCTTAAGGACGTTCCTTCTAATGTTTGGAGGTAGGCCTTGGCCCCAGGGATAGGAAAATCATAGAATAGTAGAGTTGGAAGGGGCCTGTAAGGCCATCGAGTCCAACCCCCCAATCAATGCAGGAACCCAGGTCAAATGCCTCCAGTGTGGGAGAGCCCACGACCTCCCTAGGTAGTTGTTTCCATTGTTGTATTTCTCTAACAGTCAGGATTTTTTCTCTGATGTCCAGGCGGAATCTGGCTTCCTATTATTCTGTGTCCTGCAAACTGGGATGATCGAGAAGAGATTCTGGCCCTCCTCTGTGTGACAACCTTTCCAGTACTGGAAGAGTCCGATCATATCTCCACTCAGTCTCCTCTTCTGAAGGCTAAACATGCCCAGTTCTTTCAGTCTCTCCTCATAGGGTTTTGTTTCCAGTCCCCTAATCATCTTTGTTGCCCTCCTCTGAACCCTTTCCACCAATTCATGGAGCTCTTCCATGAAGTCCCTCAGTGCGCATGATGACACACAGCAGGGACCTGGTTCAAGGAAATGAATCTGACATCTCACATTCCCTTGAATAATTTCTGCGAAAATTACATCTGACATAAATCACTGCCATCTTAATTTTGTGAATGAGGGCAAGCCGGGGCATTTGAATTAGCTCTGTGAAAGTAATGCATAAGGAAAGCATGCCCTATTCATTCACTATGTGGATGGACGGGCGTGCGCGTGTGCGTGTGGCCCAGCACCCTAGTGAACAACTGAAAAACAATGGCCTGGACCAGCATAACAATTATGCCAGGCAGGTGCCATACAGAAAAGATGCCCAGCCAAATTGCCCCTTGCCCCTATTTATATAATGTTCTGAGTGTTTCTGCCATTCGGTCCAATTTCCTTTCTATATTGGACTTTAAAATTCTGTGCAACTGAGAACACATCATGGTCTGTTACCTTATCACAAGAGAAGGGCCAACATTGGCTGGCCCTACAAGTAGGATTTAAGAGTCTGATTTCCAGGCTGGTATGGATGCTTTTGGTTCAGTACAAGGATTTAAAGGGTGACCGTCTTTGTTGTCACGGCAGTCTCTGTACTAGGGCTTTCCACTCCATTCACTATATAGTCCTCTTGGCATAAAGCTATAAACTAGACAGAGTAATAGTGATGGCAAAACCCCTTCCGGGATGGTTATGACTCCAGATGTTAGGGATTTACAAGTAAACCATGTTATTCCCCGAAGTTGGCTTTAAACAATATATTAATTAGGGTGCGTTACTCATTCCTTGACATAAGCATGTCCCTTCCCTTCCTTGTCTTCTCTCTCTCTGATTGTAAGCCTCCAAGCGTTTGTTCTTTTAACACAGTTATATAAGAACAAACAGAAAATATAATAAGCAGCAAAATGAAAGACGTCACTTTAATTGACATGGAAGAGACACAGCCCCCCCCCTCTCCACTTGACCTGTAACCAAACAATCACCATCTATCTGAAAATTCAGAACACACTGCAAAAACCACCCCCCTCCAAAAACACAACTTTGTTCCTCGATTGCTGGAGCCCATAATGGTTTTCATGGACACAACTAAGGTTGCCGAAAAAGGGCCCAGTTGCCTCTGGAACAAGCCTGAGTTCCCTTTCGTGCATCTCTTGTGCATCCCTTCCCATCCCCACAATCAACATTTAGATTGCAAGCTCCTTGGGGTCAGAGATCTGCCATTTTGGCTTAGTATCAGACATGATGGCGTCATAAATAATGTGTTTTATTATTCCTTCATTTGAACTATCTGCAGGGGGAACAGCGCTAGTGATGAGTTCTGCTCTCCCTCCACCCCAGTGCAATCTTTATTGCATTAACAATTCCCATTGCAGCAAAATCCACTGGGAGCACCAGCATTTCTAGCCAGCATGAAGAGTCCAGGGTTCTACTCTATCATATTCTGCGATGAATACAGCTTCATTATGATCCAGTGTGGTTGCAATTTTTTGGATCACAGCTCATCAAAAATGGAATTGTTCCAACTAATATGGATAAAATGGAGAGGATTATGTAAGCCGCCTTGGGTTCCTTGCAGGAAAAAAGATGGGGTATAAATATAATAAATAAAACTATATGGGAGAAACAAGCAGCGTGTGTGTGTGTGTGTGTGTGTGTGTGTGTGTGTGTGTGTGTGTGTGTGAACCCAAGCAGCCTTGGTAGAGAAAATGCAGGAGCCAGAGTGGCACAGCTTGAAGCCTCCAGCTCTGTTTGCAACTACTGTGGAAAGTGGCCTTGCTATTGTGGTGGACAGAGTGGTAGCTCTACATCAAAATTTGCTGAGGACGAGACTCAAGCCCTGGAGGTGCCACTGTGGACCTAAGATCAAACCCCTGTTGTAGGTCTGAATGATTCTGCTGCTACCCAAGCTTAAAAGCCTCCAGAAATGAGAATTGTAACAGAACCCTGTGATTCTATAAAGTCTGCAACAGCCTGCAAAAATGCAGGGATGGAAACAACAGAGACTAATATTATGGGACTATAATGCATGCAAGAAACCCTTTGCACCTGTCCATTATTCCTTGGAGGAAGCTTCTGCCATGAAGGCAGAGAATTATTGAGCTTAAGAGGCAAATTGACTGCTGCAGATCGTCTGCAATCTAGATCAGCTGGGCAAGTATGAGAAGCTAGAACCATTTTACTTTTTATTTTCTTCACTGCAGCTGTTGTGTGTGTTTGCTACAGCCCCAATGTTAAGCAAACTGGTGTGTTCTGATGGGGTGGAGTGGGATTCTAGCTAAACTCACCTTAGCTTGCATTTTAATGGCTTCTTCCTTTTGACCCAGTTACTGCAGAAGAGTACATGAATCTTGTAGGGGAAGCGGCTGGTTAGTGCGGAAACTGGCGGTTTTGCTCAGCAGCAATCCAGTTAGGGTGCTCCCTTCGCATCCCTTAATGGTTAATACAGAGGAGTCCCACTTACTGCTCTTTAAACCAGTAGCGGGTGGCAGCTCTTCATTCCCTGCAGGTCTGAAGGTGAATTTTGCCCCAGCAATGGGAATCACTAGATGTCCTATCCAACCTGGTTTCCCCAATGACCCTGAACCAAAGTGAAGGAGTTATAAAGTCTCTCCAAAGGACCTAGTGACTGACCAACCCAAGAACTATTTTAAAAATGCCCCTAGACCATCCTTTGTTCACTGTCTTTCTGTTCACTTGTGGAGATGTACAAGTAAATGATAAAAGAGAGACCCAGTATCCTTTAAGTAATTAAAACACAATGATCTTGTCTTCCTCATTCTTTCCAAGGCACAGTACCCCATAAATCATGGGTACTTCTTAACCTTGCATGCCTTCAAGGTAAGAAATTCATTTCGAAAGTCTTTTTTTACTCAAGGAAAAAGCATATGCAAGACAACCAAATTCCATAGGAAAAAATCTTTTATTTAACAATATATCAGGTAGGTTCCATCATGGCTCCAGGGAATTCAAATCCCATATTATTGATTACTGATGACAATCATGATATGGTAATTGGGTGAAAGCGGTGTATAAAAAGGAATCTCTAAAAAGTGACAGAATGACAACAAAAAATTACACTGTTCTGGTAAATTCTGTGTCACCAATAGGAAACTCCTCACCCTGAGCCCTTGGCATAAAAATCTAACATTGATGGAACATGACTGGAAGCCAAAATGGGATCAACCAGGCAGTGAAATCCTGCTGCCTTCTATGCAAACCCTCCCCCCCCCACACACACATATCCTGCCAAAACCCAGAAGAAAGCTTTCTGCGAGGAGGGGTCTTAAACAAAACTGTTCTGCCATCCACCATGGAAACCTTAGAGAGAAGGGAGAACTGATACCAATGGAACCCAAATTTGAACCCCCGTGTCCATCAGGGGCCGGCCAGCATTGGTGTGCTGCAGATAGCCACTCAATTCCGGGATGCGGCCAGATTACGGCCACGGTCTCCGCATGCAGGAGGGCAGAGTCAGAAGGGGCTTGGTCATGTGCCTGGATGATCCAGAGGACTGAAGGCAGCTCAGAGCTGGAGAGAAGAAAAATGGAAGGCAGCTGCTGGGCGGCACGTGGCTGGAACGTACACCCCCCCCCGATGCCAGGGCTGGGCAGCTTGGGGCCCGCCCGCCAGATGTTTTGGCCCACAACTCCCATCATCCCTTACCGTTGGGGATGGTGAGAACTGTAGGTCCAAACATCTGGAGGCTGCGCTCCCCTGCTCTATACAGATGTACTGGGTTACGTCTCCCAAAGGCCAGAGACGCAGGCGTGTGTGTGTGTGTGTGTGTGTGGATCATGGCCCGCCTTCAGCACACTCCCCTCTTCACACTGCCTCAGACACAGCCTCGACTCAAGAGATTCTGCCTGCATGGCGTTAGCCACGTGGCTTGCAACCATGGGAGTGGAGCGGAGAGGAGGCGCAATCGAGGGAGGGCCCGAGACAACCTCCCTCGGCGAGTCCTGGGCAGCTGAATGTTCAGAGCACTTCTAGTGCCTGGGTGGCTTGGCAACTGCACAGCGAGTGCCACAAACACCAGCGCAGAGCAGAGGAGGGCTGTGGCTGCAACCGTTGCTGCCCCAAGTCCAAACTGGCAGGAAATGCCAAGGAGGGTCCTGACGCCAAGCAGCACAGGAGGACCGGGCCCCATATGCCAGCATAACCACCACGCCAGTCGCAGCGGGGGATCGTGTGGCTCATTTATGCAACCTGTGCGCAGCTGGCGCAGCCACCCTCCAGACTGGCCACGTCAGCTTCACTTGGCCACATGGGGCTACAGAGACCCATGGATTTAGAGTGCTGCAAACACAGCCGTAGGCGTCTGGTGGTTATGAGTGAGCCCGCCTCCTCTGAAATAGCAGAGACAACTGTAGGAATGCCGGGGCTTCCCATTTCTGAATAGACGCCAGAGATGGAGCTTGTCCCAGGCACATGGTTGCCTGAGCTTTTAGAAACTCAGCCATTAGGGGGTCAAGGGTCATTCCCTCTGCCCAGGAAACCCTGGGAGCCATAGCTTTGCGAGGGTCTCCAACAGAATTCTCAGCAGATCACCAAATGGCAATTCCCAAGATTCTTTGGGAAAACAGCAACAGTTGAAGTCATATAGAACGAGTATCTGTTTGCAGTTCAAAAAGGGGGCCAACAGTTTATGGGTGAAACCTATGGAATTCTAAAGTAATTCTAGCTCTGTGCAGGGCTGGAAACATTTCTGAAGTATTACTTCAGCCCTGTTCGACTGGTCAACTAGTTCCTTTCATTTTGGTCACAACTATGAAGATGCTGGACTTTGAAATGAACCCAAACCCACTATTTCAAGCAATTCTAGCGAGGCAGAGCTGTTGTTCTCCAGCAGCAGGTAAGCACAGAGATGGCCATGTCGTCTTTGCCCAAGTCAAGGCTCTGCTCCTCCCTTGGAATGGCTCTTGCATTGGAACCGGTCAGCTGTTGAGTCCCAGCCTGGTTCTCAGGCAAGCACACACAGGCGTGCAAGGGGAATTCTCTTTGCTGATGGATGAACACTGCTTAGTTGGACTGCACATATGACAAATGTTTTACACCCGTTCTTGTGGAGGTCGGTTTTTCCCTTTTTTTTTTTTTTTAGTTCTTATTTGTTTTTTCTAAGAAAAAGCAACCAGAAAATAATCCAGAGTTTATACAAAAGATCTTTACATTATATTTTCCAAAACAGACTAGTTATTTACACAAAATAAAACCTCAAAATAAAAAGTGTCCTTTGATGGGGGAAAGAACTCAAAAGAAACCGTTTTAGGACCCAGCCGACAGAGGTGCTAAAAAATACCCTACCCCAAAACATTTCCTCATCCCTCCCGCCCCATTTATGTTTATTTGGCTGTCCACAGCTCAGCGATTTTGCTCCTTTCATGATGGTAAACGACACACCCACCTTTGGGCGGAGGTTCTGCTTTCTCAAGAGTTTCTTGCAATTGGGCAGACACCAGAGATGACAGATGGCATCCATAAAGAGGAGACAGAAATCACACTGGAGAGGGGATTCACACACAAGGCAAAGTTCCTGACACAAAGTTACTTTTGTGCAGGAAATTGCATGGATCCCTCCCCGCTATCATGTATCACATATGCATATCTTATTTTGCCCCATGTACACGCAGCAGGAAGCAAATTCCAAGTGGGGCTTCCCAAATGTATACACATGGCAAAATGAGCAATGTGCAATTTTCATGATTTTCATGTACGGATTAGTTTATCTTGAAGCAGTCTAGAAAGATTACATTAAGAGCAAACAATTGTGGCTCTGTTCAGCTTGGCATCTTACATCTTCCTCCTATTTCTTGCTGCCAGCTCCCCAAATTGGGCCAGCTGTCTAAGAAATGGATCCATACAACCCCTTTTTTCCTGGCCCATTTTGTCTCTTTCAGTCCCCTCCCGATTTGGGAATAGCCCAACATGCCTTAGGGCCAACCTGAGTTTGGTACTTTTAATCTTCAAAGGTTGCCAAATGGAGGCTACTACTGCCCAGAGGCCTGCAGCTTAAACTATTCTGGAGATTGGAAGGCGTGTGGGTGAATATCCAAGACAAGTTGACTGAAGAAATGGACTTGTGCTGGAGTGGGGACAATGATGACAACAAAATCACAGCTGCACACATCCTACCGAAAAAGCCTCGAACCAAACATCAGCACCGTCCATGTGCATCTAGGCCAGGGGCTGACATTTCTGAAGATCCCATCCACATACTAAGACAAGGAATTCTGCCCCCTCCATTTTTAAACAACCTGAATTATCCTACATTTGTGAGAAGACAGTGATAGGGGTGGGGTGGGGGTGGGATTCAAGAAGTTTTGAATTTGTTTTAAATAACAACTACTACTACAAAAACAACAGTAAAGGCTGTCAATTATCTGTGGAGCCCTGAGATACCTGCGTCCTTGGCTGACATCCACTGAACATGCCACAAAGTGCGTGGCGACTGAAGCCCTTACAGGGAACCCCCCATATCCTGCATAGAGATCCTGATGGGGGAGGAAACAGTGCATGGTGGGACTGGAGGGGGCAGAACACAACTGCTTCCGATGCAACCGGCTCTTGAGAAGGGCAACTGGATTGGCCAATCTGGGGCCCAAGAGATCAACCAGAGGGTAGAATAAATCTCCTGCCACTCTATTTTACCCTTGTAAAGGCAGCCCTGACCAGTGTATTGCCTTGTGCAGGAGTGAGTTTGTATCAAAAAGGAAGGCAGGAAGGTGTAAGAGCAGAGCATGATGTCAACGGAGGGGCTATGGCTGCCTCCTGCAGAGTCCCCGGTGCCTCTGGCTCCAACAAGCACAGGCCTCTGGAGCCCTTCCAAGGCCAGCTGCCAGGACTTGCTGGCTCGGAAGCAGAATCTAGCAATTGGCTACGAAGCAGAAGTAAGGCTTTGGTGCAGCGGTGGGGCTGGGGAAAGGCCGGCAGTCCCAGCCTCCATGAGGGGAGGGTGGGCCTGCGTGTGGTGGAGGAACGGTCGGTCACCTCCTCTCTCCAAGAGGGAAGGGAGAGGGGGAGGGGAGAAGTGGGGCAAGCTGTGCTAGGGCACAGATTCAGGTAGGCGTACGATCTCCTCCTCCATGCAAAGTAAGGCTTCCGGCATGACAAATGCAACATGACAATGGGCGAGAGAACTTGCTCTACAATGCTCCCAGACTTGCCACCCATGGGAAATGTGGCCAGTGCTTCCACTCAGTGATGTAGGACATGTAGATGGGGCGGGGGGGGGGGGATTTGTTGCCTGGAGACTAAGAAAAGGTTGGAGCAGGGTCTTTGATTGGTGCTCATGCCCTGATCTCAGCACCCAGTTGGGTAGGCTGAAGCTATCAGAGGAGCGGAGCCCCGCTTCTAGTGCAGAGTGGTTGGCTGGGCTCCCAGTGGCCGGCCAATCATCACATTTGTTTCCTCTCTTCCACATGAGATTCCTGTGTGTAGAGGTGTAGAGCAGATAAACTTGCCTCAGTGCTCCCAGAGGCTGTGGAAGTCACATTTATAGTTCATTTCAAGGAGTAAAACCTCAAACTAGGGAAATACTCTGCCACTGTAACTGCACAGGGCTTCAAGAGGACAAATCAAAATCTGACTGGACACTCAGGCTGTGTCACAGGAGCGCCGCCTCCCACTGACATCTCCTTTTCCGACAGAACTCTGGGGAGCCTCTCAGGTTTAAAAACCACTGAACATTTTAGAAACACATACCTATTGCAGCGGGGTGTGAGTGAGAGAAAAAGCCTAGCTGCTCTCATGGAAGGAGAGGACAGAATGCGGCCTTTTGGCCTCAAACAACTGCTTCTCGTCATCCAAAGCACAACACAGATCATCCTCTGGCATCCATGTTCGCCAGCTGCTTCTGGGCAAACAGCTCACCAGACCCACCCCTCTGCACCAGCCGTTCTGTGATGTTTAGGTGCAGCAAGGCCCGCGGCAAACACTTTTGCACTTCTCAAGGCTGCGGCTGTGGGGCAAAAAAGAATTGCAGCCAACGACTTGGCTACGTTCCCTTCCCCCCTTTGTTACCTCCGCCTACTCCTCCTCATCCCGAATCTCCTGCAAACAGGGTCAAAAGCAGACTTCACCCTGGGGCCAGTCCAGCGCTGGCTTCCCTCCTCTTTTAATCCAGGCAAGGGGCTGTAGCTCAGGGGTAGAGTACCTGCTTTAAAGACCCCTGCCTGAGACCCTGGAAAGCCATGGCTTCTAGTCAGTGTAGGAGGCAATAGTGGTCTGGCTGGACAAGGGCAGGTGTGTGTGTGTGTGTGTGTGTGTGTGTGTGTGTGTGTGTGTGTGGTCCGATTCCGTCTCAGGGAGGGGCTCTAGATGTTCCTCCAATGCCCAGCCTCTCTCTGCAAAAGGCTATTAATGAGCCCTGTCCCATCAGACAAGAGCCAGTGTTCTCCAACCTTGGGTCCCCAGATGTTTTTGGCCTACAACTCCCAGCATGCCCCAGCCAGCGTGGCCAAAAACATCTGGGGACCCAAGGTTGGAGAACACTGCTGCGACTTTCCTAGAGTGGCTAAGAAACAGGATGAAGATGCTACGCGGAGAAAGGGGAGGACCCCATTCTTAATTGCCAAGGTCACCACAGGCAGTGTGCAGGCTTAACATCCTCCAGTGCTGACCCCTTAAGGGATATCCCTGTGGCGAGAGCAAAATCTGCCCTGCACCCGACACTGGGTGGCCTGGCCCTGGATCCCGCAGGGGAGAGGGGATACAGCTCTGCTAGAGACGCCCCGTGGCACTCCCAGGAGGTTCTTGCAACAACCCACACCCCTCCCCAGCCACTTACACAGCTTGTTATGGCGATTGGACTTTGCTCCTATTGCCTAACCGGAAAAGAGCGCTCCGCAGGGGAAGCTCTTTCCGCAGAGGAGGGAGGGGACGGCTCCCTGCTTGATGGTTCCACAATGGGGTTCTCTTTCATATGGACCATTGCAGACTTTGCAGTTTTACTTTTTCTGTTTATACAATAAAACAAAAAGCAGACCAAAAACAAAGAGATGACTGCTATGAACAGTGGACACAGAAGCTCAGCGTGGCAAAGACGATAGTGGAAGGCGATGCAAGTGTCTGTGTTCCCAGGGCCACGTGCAGCCTCAGGGGAAAGGTGGGCTGCAGAAAAGAGTGGGAGAAGCTCTTGCTGGAAAGATGCAGGTGGTGGCCCAGAGTTCCAATGGATCACAATTATTATTATTTTAAAAAAGTTACAAAAATATTTAAAAATTATAATCGTAGAAAGTTGGGGTCAGACAGCTTCCTCCTTCTCCAGGGTCTCCACCTTTGCCACACATGTGACAGGCAAACGGCTCCCTTCCCCAACTCATTCTGGAACGCCAAGCCTTGGGACCAGCTTGGCACAGCCCCCCCCCCCCCCAATACTTAAAATAATACAAGCAGGAGCGTGACCATTTGGGAGCAAGATGTAAAACGAGACAAAAACCTGAAGAGATGATGGTGGTGGCAGTGATGGCGTCCTCTGGGGTTCCCCAGGCATGTTCAGAGTGAGGAAAGGCACAGAGCCCAGGCAAGGGGCTGCGGAGCGTGCGGGGCGACGACCGCCTCGGAGCTCCCGAGGCCTCGGGCAGGGGGATGCTGGCGACCCGCCCCCCAGTCCTGGGATTACAAAAGCTCCAAACTACAAAACTAAATACTAGAGGGGAGGGAGGAGAGCGAGAGGGCGCCCCTGCTCTGCCTCGGTCTTGCCAGGGACTTCCTTTGCCCTCTCCTTTGCAGTGCAAGCACACCATCTGTGTGTGTATGTGTGTGTGTGGGGAGGGGCTGCCCCGACCCCTCTTCTAGTGCTTTTCTGTTGGTGGGGTGCCAAGGCTGTTCCTCAAACCTTGTAGTAAATGTTAGCCGGGCTCTGGGGGGGCATCTCCTGGACGATGTAGACGGGATGCCCATAGTCCCCGCTCACTTTCTCATAGTGCGGGCAGTAGTTGTTCTCTGTAGTCCGCAAGGGGATGATGATGTCACTGGGCTCGGAGCCCGCGTTGCCGCTGCACTTGGGGCTGGCCAGCGTGCTGAGCGACAGGGCCGCCGCCCGCTGCTGCGTGTGCTTCCGGTGCCGCTTGCGGATCTTGATCAGGAGGACTACAAGGAAGATGATGATGAGGATGAAGATCACACAGCCAGCACCAATCGCTGCAAACACGGCCACCTTGGAGCTGAAGAAACCACCCGTGGGACTCTGAGTGTCCTGGCCATCTTGGTTAACAGAATCTGGGATGTGGGGAGGAAAACAGAAAAAACAAGGCTGGGGGGTTACTTCCAGAGCAGAATGTATTTATGTTATTCTTAAAGTATTTCTAAACCACCCCGATACCAGGGTGGTTTAGAAATACTTACAGATACCAGGAAGGTGTACAAAAGCACAAGCAATTAAGACATGCAAAATAAAGCAAACGGAAATGACCAAATTAGTCACACAAAATAATAAAACAATAAACATGATCATCATCACCACCACCACTGAAGAGCAGCAAAACCGGAAACGCCCAGCAGGCATACCTAAATGCCTGGGCAAATAAAAGAGTTTTGACCTGGTGCTGAAAGACTGCAGTGCCGGCACCAACTGTACCTCTCAGGAGGGTGCCACTGTAGAGAAGGCTCTCCCCCTTGTGATTGCACAACACACAGCTCTGATGTGTTTACGTGGAGCAAACCCTCCCCTGATGAGGGTCCACGCAGGGGGTTGGACTCGATGGCCTTGTAGGCCCCTTCCAACTCTACTTTTCTATGATACTATGAGCTTAGGCAATCCTTCAAGTATTTGGGTCCCCAGCTGTTTAGGGCTCTAAAGGGAAGCATCAACACCTTGAACTGAGCTCACAAACAAATAGACAACCAATGCATCTTCTTCAGAATTGGTATAATTCTGCACCAGTTAACATTTTGGCAGCCCCATTTTACATTTTCTTGAAGCTTCCTGGTCATCTTCAAAGGCAGTCCCACATATAGCCCATTACATTAATTCAGTCAGAGCATGGATCTAGAGCAGTGAAGGCGAACCTATGGCACGCGTGCCACAGCTGGCACGCAGGGACCAATCTGTGGACACGCAAGAGGAGCGAGATCAGGCAGGGATTACAGTGAGGATTCCCGAGGGGAGGGGCAGGAGAGCAAGCTGAGAGAGGCGAGATGAGGCAGGAGGGCAGCTGCCGCTTTAAATGAAGATTCCCCGAGGGGAGGGGAGGGAGAGCAAGCGGGGGAAAGGCAAGGCGAGGCGGCGGGCAGCTGCCGCTTTAAATGCTAGGTCGGCTCCTCTCCTCCTCTCTCTCACCTGCGCTCTCAGCCCTGCCTGCCTGCAAAGGAGTGGCTGGGCTGCTCCTTTAAATCCCCACGCTCACGCACACTCCTCTTCCTCCAGCGTTGCCTACCTCAAAACCGATTCTTCAGGCCCAGTTGCTCTGAAAAGTCTCACACGTTCAAGAAAGAAGCAGAGACTGACCTACTGCCTCATTCAGACACAGCAGCCAAACAGGACACACATACATACACAGCCAGTCCTGGCCCAGGACATTTTGCTGCCTGAAGAGGACTGGCAAATGCCTCGCATTTCTCACTGGATGATCTGGGCCAGTCACTACCTCTCAACCTAACCTACCTCACAGGATTGTTGTGAGGGTAAAAATGGAGAGATCATTTGTTCCTGGAGGAAAGGCAAAACAAATATGAGAGCCAGTGCAGTGGTAAGAGACCTGGGTGCTAGTCCCCACCTGTTGCTGTGTTTTTAATGTGTTTGAATGTGTTAGTTTACTGTTTTTATCACGTTTATTTGTGATTGTAAGCCACCTTGAGTGCCAATTTTCTTTGTACCCCTTGAGTGCAGGGTACAAATCAAATCAATAAATAAAACCCAGCCCATTAGCAGACTGGATAACCCTGGACTACACTGTAGTACAGCCTAAATTACATGTTAAATTCAGGATTACCAAGTATAGATCCTAATTACCAAAAACACTAATAACCTTGTTCTTTCTCACAGTGTAGAACAGAATGATTTTGTTCTAGAATTCCTGTTACAGAATTCTTTTCTTCATTGTTATCACATTTAAAAGATTTTGAAGAATGATGCACAGAGCATGGCTTGGATGTAAAGCCCGAATGTGACCTGAGTGCTGCATGTGTTGCTCTCAAACTAACGGAGTATGAGCCAAGGTTTGACAAATTATCAGCATGCATGCAATAGCAAAAATCACATTAATTGTGCAAAAGCATGCCCAATGCAAACTTTTACCTAATGCAGTGTTTGCAGTCCAAGACATAAAGTGTTTAAAATGTGTTAAGCACGTTTAGTTTTCTGGTTTATCGTGCTCATCCTAGTACAGGTTGACTTTTTACTTTTACTAATCCGACACCTGTAGAAGCAGGGAAAGGACCCGGGGTAAAGCTTGCCCCATACAATTTGAGTCTGGCATATAATCATATTACAAGTTGAGAATCCCTTATCCAAAAATACATCTGCCTAATTATTTAAAAAGTTTGTATAAATTCCCTTCAGGTTATGTGTACAAATACAATGTAGTACTATAATAATTTTTGAGTTGATTTTTTTCCCAACAAAAAAACTGTTTGTATCATTGAAAGCTCTGTTATTGTGTTTTTCTTTTAAGACAAAATATGTTAATTAGTTCAGACAACTATATGAGTTGTTTTTCTAAAACTAAAACCTCGGTATTCAGGTTTAATTGCAGTGTTGGCACTTTGAAATAAATAAGTTGGCACTCGGGCTCAAAAAGGTTCGCCATCACTGGGCTAGAGCATGGATCATCATGGCCAAGCTATCCCAGGAATGGCCAGGCGGTGAACCACCCAAAGCTGGTAAAAGGTACTCCGAACCACTGAGGCCACCTTGGCCTCGACTGACAAAGCTGGAACAAGGAGTACGATCCAAATGATGTACCTGCTCTTTCGGGGGCAGTGCAACCCTACCTAGAACAGGCTGCACACCCATTTTCCAGACATGAGAACTATCTCCCTACAGCGCCTCTGTCTTCTTAGGATTCAGCTTCAGTTTACTGGCCCTCATCCAGCCCATAACCAGTCCAAACACTGGTTCAGCACTTGCACAGCCTCAGGTGACTCAAATGACAGAGAGTAACAGAGCTGGGTGTCATCAGCACGCTGATGACACTTCACTTCTAACTCCCCATGGATGACCTCATCCAGCAGCTTCAAACAGATATTAAAAAGTATGGTAGATACGAGGGAACCCTGTGGGACTGCACAACACCAGTGCCATGGAGTCAAGCAGAACATCCCATACTACTTTCTGGAACTGACCCTGCAGGTAGGAGTGGAATCAGCGTATCACTGTCTCCCTGATGCCCACCGCAGAGCCAGTCCAGCAAAACACCGTGGTCAATGGTATCAAAAGCCACTGAGAAATCAAGGAGAATCAGCATGGTAACACTCCTCCTGTCTCTCCCCCGAAAGAGACAACCAAGGCTGTTTTGGTTCCAAAGCTAGGTCTGAAATGGATCCAGATAATCCACTCCCTCCCAAAGCACCTGGGGTTGAAGTGCCACCAATTTCTTGAGTATCTTGCCCAAGAAGGTGATATTAACAACTGGGTAATAGTTGTTACCATCTCCAAGGAGGCTCAAGGGTCCAAAAAGGATTTCTTATGGAGTGACTGACATCACACCCTCTCATAAAGAGGCATTAATCACCTCTTGGATCCACCTAGTCAATCCCCTCTGGGGACGGGAAAGGGTCAGCAACACAGGTGGTCAGCCAACCCCCTCCCTCTCCAAGGACTTTGCTCAGGTCCATCAGCGGAAACTGATCTCACATAACCAGACGAGACACCTTTGCAGGGCCTGAATCAATCATGTTATCCACTTCAGAGATAATATTAATAGCTTCATTTTCAAAGTACCTTGCAAACTGGTCACAGTAGGCCTCCGACAACATCCTCCCCAGGGCCTAATTGAATAGCCTATTCACAGCCCCAAACCACTCTGCTGGACAACTACTTGATGATGCAAGGGTGGTGGAGGAGATGCAAGACCACTTTGCCACCGCCACTGCCACATAGAAGGCATGATAGTATGCTCTTACCTGTCTTCAGTCACTATGAGATTTGGTCCATCTGCACTTAAGCTGTGCCAGCCTGTTTCCTGGAGCTACACCAGGGAGCATAATTTGACTGGGGAGGACATTTGGGAGCAACTGTGTCACTAGCCTGTTCCATCTTATCATTCCATAGTGAGACCAGGGCTTCAGCAGCAGCACCAACCATGTCAGCTGGAAAATCCCACAGAGCATTCAGGAATCCCTCAGATTCCGTAAGTCTCAGTGGTGGTGGGTCATCTTCATGGGTCCACCCACAACCCCCAGTGGAAGGGAACAGCAGCTGTCAATCTATACCCCACCGGGAAGTGGTCTGACCATGACAAGATGGTTTCCTATCCATCTCCAAGGAATCTGGTCTTGGCTGTTTCCATTGTGTTGAACTTGTTCTATTAAGCTTTACACAGCTTGGGCCCTTTCTCCATCTACCTTTGTGATCTCACTGAAACAAACGGGTGTGCAATGGTGTGTTCCTTGTGGCTTCTTACACAGTTTTGGAATGTCTTCCCGCCACCCGTGATTTAGTAATGCCTATGCCTGAACATCTTGTGGAAACCTCTTTGGCTCAATCATTATGTTGGAGCACCTTGTAATGGCTGGGGTTGAGAAGGAGGGGATAATTTTAAATCCTTCCAGTAATTAAACAGTTTAGCATTTATCTGTTCTGAGCACTGGGGTGGGGCAGGAAATTCATGAAGGAAGGAGGTGGCTGCAACCATGATTAAAGCTTCCCCAGCATGTTGCCTTACTTGCAACAGCAGCAAAGAAAATTCAAGCTGGTATTATGAAGAAAGTAGCAACTGACTACAAAGGTGATTTCCTAATTGAATAAGTCAAGTCAAATTAATTATGAATTTTTTTAAATGAAAGTTGTATTTTAGTTATAGTTTTATGTCAAAAGAGAATTGGGATGCCCAAATACTCATGTTTTATGCCCCCGTTTTAGATATTTTACTTTTGTATTGTTTGTAATGGCCTACGGTTATAAGCAATAAACATTTTTATGATGACTCGGACGCAGAAACAAGCTTCAGGGGCTCACAGGAGAGGCGACCATCAGATGTCCCCGAATTCTCTTCCAGCTCGGATTAAATTCCAAGGTGGAGAAGGCTTCCCCACTAAAGAGCTGAGTCAGGGAAAGTTGGGCTGCAGGGCAAAGCCCGCCTTCCACAGCCCCCTACTTCCAGTTTTCCCAGGGGCAGGCCCTCCAAAGAGCTTCCCCCAGCAGAGCCATGGAGATGGCTGTTGTGGCTTTGCTGGGCAGCTGCTTTGAAGAATTGCTGCCTGGAAATTCTGAGGTGGGAGCCAAATGCCCACCATGGAGGATCCTTTTGCCCTAAGGGTGCCCTTAAGGGATTGCCTTTTTGTCCCTGGCCTGAGTTTTCCCCAGAGACAAAGCCGTTCCCCAGCAAAACTACAGGGAAATGTTTCTGTGGCTATGCTAGGGGCTGCTTTGAAGAGTTCCTCAAATCAGTTTGGCAATGAACTGAACTATTCACTGATTTTGGCATAAATAGCTTAGTTCATTTCAAGCCAACCCAATTTGAGTTTAGAGGACCTCACCCCCTCCATTAAAAATGAGGGTCATCGGGAGGAGCGTGAAATTTCATAGATCATAGAGTTGGAAGGAGCCTACAAGGCTATTGAGTCCGACCCGGTCTCCCATCCAAGTAATAACCAGGCATGACCCTGCTTAGCTTTCCAATTTCAGACAAGCTGAGCCAGCGTGAGCCACAGGCCTGTACATTTGCCACACTGCAGTGGAAAGACGGTGGCCTTTGGGCTCTGTGACCAGCTGCATGAACCGGCAGCAACCCCAAAGGGGTCTGGCCTCCATATGGCTGCTTTCGCCACACCAACAAGAGGAAAAGGATTCTGAAGATGGTGCTGTATAAACCATCCCTAGCCAGGTGTGCACTGCACATTGGTAATGCTCAGTGCCAGGGATCCACTCTTCTGAGAGGCTACATGCTATGACCTGAAGACCTCCCTTCTAATCCCTGCTATGTGGGAGGTGGCAAGGGCATTTGGTACAGGCTCAGAGGCCATTTTATTTTTTAAATCTCTCTCCTCTCATGCTTCCTCCAGCACCCTTTCTTCTTCTGCCCTTCTACATTCTGCTGGTTTTAATATTCTCTTTAAGCTCTCGGCTCTTTTCCTACTGTCCATTTCCTACTCATTTCTATTTACTGTGCATTTTCTATGCAGCATCTTCCATCTGGAATTCTTTTCCTGACTGATGATGACTTTTCTTAGCCAAAACCCAGCCTTCCCTCGGCTCCCCTTCTCAATGTCCCGCAGTCCTTCATTTGGCAAGATTGTGAGCGGGGACCATCATCTCGCTCCCAAAGGCCAGTAATAATACTTTGAGTTCCAAAGCACAGCCTCCTCTGACCGAAGAGTGATTCTTCAGCCCTGGCTGCTATGGAGCCCTGGCTACATGTCCAGCAAGCACGAAATCTCTGGAGCTCACGCATGGCAGACTGGCAGCTTTGTCGTGGTGCAGACATGCACTATAGATGTTCCATGGGGTCTCAGAGCTGATTCCCCTTCCCCCTCCTCTTGCTTCTGGCTTCTTCACCCTTCAAAGATGTTACTATATTGTGGGACAGAACTGGCCTGAGATGAAGGCTGCAAGGACCAAACCAGTTAGACAGCTCTGCAGGGGGGAGGCGGCGGCAGAGAAATCTTCGCCAGAGTCACTGAGTGTCTTGCTGCTACAGAGTTTGAAAGGCCCATCCTTGCATGCAACAAAGGAAGGTCCAGTGGAAGAGGGTGGCAGCAGATGCAGACTAAATAGCCTGACAAAGGGCTGCATGGTTAAATTTGCACTCTGGAATTCTGATGAGCTCACCTTTTGTTTTTATTTAAGGAAAGCAAGTTACTAGTTCTCATGATTATAAAGTAAACTTTGACAGACGGGCAATGTCAATTCAAGGCCCAAAAACTAGATTTGGAAGGGATGGGGGAAGGCATAGAGCAAGTACAAATTTTCCAGTTCCGCAGTCCTTCATTTGGCAAGTGGAGGGGGCTTCTCGGTCTCCTCCTTTTCCCCAAATCCTGTTTCCATGCTTGCAAGTGAGGCCCTCTATCCTCATTACAGTCCTAATCCTTGCCACAAAATATATAATTTTCACAGGAAGTGGAATTCTAGAGCTGTGCGTTATTCTACAATTTCATCATGCACACAGACATATTTATATCATATAAAGAATTGAGCAGCATCTCAAGGTGGGTTGGAAAGAATGTCGGTCACGCCTATTGAAGTGAGATGCTGAGTGGGATGCCCGGCAGGCAGATGTTGAGTGCCAATGGCCAGCAAAACTCCCTTTCCCTCCACATGACTAGCAGCAGCAGGCGACGCTGGCAAAATGGTGCATCATGTAATTCAGGGCCACAGAATCCAGTGTTTCTTTGTACAGAATTCCAATGTCAGCTAGCACGCAGGAGGCGCATCCCTGCCAGACTCACCGCTGTCACCCTCTTTTGCTTGCTACCACCATAATCCTGGCTATAAAAGGCTCAAAACTTTCAGAGAGCTCGGAAAGCACAGAACATCCATCCTGGGCTAAACATACCGTTTTTGTACACTTGTAAAATTTATTCTGAGTGAAGAATTCTAGTTCTTTTCAAATGTGTGTGTGGTGTGTGTGTGTGTGTGTGTGTGTGTGTAAATCAAAAACTCGATGCCACAGTGTCAGCCATCCCTGGATCCAGGTGTGTCTACATTTTAGGCCTCTTGGTGTTATTTCCCTTCTCTGTGGTTCCATGCAAAACACTACCTGGCTTTCCAGGGTCCTCCACAACAGGTGGGAGTCTGTGCGTGGGCTCTGCGTGGCAATTTTCACTGTATTGTCTGATTCCTTGCTGGGCCGGCTGGTTGTCAGCTGCTCAGGCATCACAGCATTGGGATCTAGAAACAAGACAGAAGAGAGTCTGGATAAGAAACTTGGGTCCGTCAGGAGGAGGAGGAGGAGGAGTGTCTTCCTTGCGTGCCTTAGTACTTGCTGCTGGATGCTGGTCTTTGCTAGCCAGATGGTTTCATCATCAGCTGGGAAGCATGCAAGGACAGTTGGCTTGTTGCGGGGTGTATGGATGAGGAAGCTCATGCAGGCAACATGTACACATTCTTTCCTGCAAGGAACTCAAGGTGGCTTACATGGTGGTCCTCCTCCTCTCCATTTTATCCTCACAACAACCCTGTGAGGTAGGTGAAGCTGAGTCAGTGACTGGCCCAAAGTCACCCAGTGAGCTGCATGGTCAAGTGGGGACTAGAACCCGGATCTCCCGAGTCCCAGTCCAACACTCTCACCACTACACCACACTGGCTTTCTAATTACGGTAGGTGGATCTGCAGCTGGTGGATCTGTAGATCAATTAGGTGGATCTGTAGATTAATTGCACTCAACAAGTGCCTAACTAAATGGCGGGTATCCTCCTGGAGGACGGGCTCAAGGGGAATGCTGCAGGGCTCTGTCCTAGGCCCTGTGCTATTCAACATTTTTATATATGACTTGGATAAGGGTCTATCAATTGCAGATGACATGGAGCTAGGAGGGAGAGCCGAGACCACAGCTGACAGGATCAGAATTCAAAGGATCTTGACAGGCTGGAACACAGCGGCAAATCTAACAGGATGGGATTCAACAGAGCTAAATTTAAAGCCTTCCATTTAGGTACAAAAAATCAAAGGCACAGGACAGGGGAGACCCGGCTTGCAGCAGGTACACGTGACGATGAGGACCGGGGTGCC
The DNA here is from genome assembly GCA_021292165.1 of Shinisaurus crocodilurus. Lineage (NCBI taxonomy): Eukaryota > Metazoa > Chordata > Lepidosauria > Squamata > Shinisauridae > Shinisaurus > Shinisaurus crocodilurus. Next base: position 2,405 of record JAHFWL010001026.1, on the reverse strand, counting down.
TTAGTGCTTCACAAGCTGAATATGAGCCAGCAGTGTGATGCGGCAGCTAAGAAAGCTCCTTATCATCATGGGCTGCATTGACAGAAGCAGAGTGTCCGGATCACGGGAAGCCTAGTTCCGCCTCTATTCTGCATTAGCCAGGCTGCATTTGGAGTACTGTGTCCAGTTCTGGGCGGAAGGACATTGACAAGTTGGAGCATGGTCCAGAGAAGAGCAACCAGGATGGTGAGGGGTCGGGAAACCAAGTCCCAGGAGGAACGGTTGAAAGAGCTGGGCGTGTTTAGCCTGAGAAGAGAGACTAACGGGAGCCCTGATAGCAGCAGACCCGTCCTCTGTTGCTCCCGAGGGCAGAATGAGAACCGAGGGGTGGAAATCGCAGGGAAGCAGATTTCGGCTGACAGTAGGAGAACTTCCTAACAGTGAGAGCTGTTCAGCAGTGGAACAGGCTGCCTTGGGGAGTGGTGGGTCTCCTTCACTGGAGGTATTTAAGCAGAAGGCAGGATGGCCTCCAATCAGGGAAAAGTAGCTGCACCCAAAAGTGCAGAGCCTACCTCGAGCAAGGGTTGGACTAGATGATCTCTGAGGACATTTCTGACACTAAGGTCATTAAGTGCTGGGTCTAAAATTACTAAACTGCATCACTGAGTCTGTTAGTCGCCTCTCTTGGCCATCACGTGAGTAGGGTGAGGCATGGTTCAGTTAAATCTGCTGTTAACCAACAGCATGGAAAAACAAAGAAAGCTAGGTCTACCCTTTAACCCAGTGTTTCCCATCCAGTCTGTTGGACCACAACTCCAGAATTCCCCAGCCAGCTATGCTGGCTGGGGATTCTGGGAGTTGTGGTCCAACAGAGCTGGAGGACCCCAGGTTGGGGAACACGCTTTAACCATGTGACATTTATGAAGCAATTTCCCACTGCAGACACAGATTCCAGCAAATGGGCATCAAACGGTGTCCCTGAACACTGCACCACCCTAAGATGGGACTGGCGAATGGGCACGCCCCAGCGCTTCATCCACTAGCAGCTCAGCTGTCATGAAGGCAGCCTTGTGACTCTCCAAGGGATGTCGGAATTATCGGAGGCTGGGCTCCCTGCTCATTTTGCTGGGGCTTGCAAAGGAAGAGGATGGGTAGTGGATGTGCCCAAGGATGCTGGCCAGGAGCATCGTCATTTTTGAGAAGCATGGAAGATGGAGAACCTTCCCCCCCCCCCCCGCCGACACTCAGGCGAATTTCATTTCCAAAGGTGGCATGAAGTGAAGGTCTTGTGATCCCTGGCATTCTGAGAAGGACCAGCTCCATGTGAGGCTTCTCACAATGATTTCCACCACTAAAATGAGATGCAATGGACAGAATCCACAGCCTCGCTTGCCCCGCTCCACCTTTCTTTAATTATTGAGAAACCTCCTGCTCTCCTCCTCACATTCCCACCCTGGGCTGAAGTGCCCTTCTACTCAGCCACAGCAATTTAGCCCCGAAAGGCATCCAAGAGGACGAGCAGACTCACCCTGGCCCACTTTCATGACGATCTTCATGGAGCACGTCTGGCAGACCCCGCCTTCCTGTTCTCCAAGCCCTCCAGAGACCCGTGGAAGTCGCGCTGCAAGGAGAAGGAAATTCAACAAGCGTCAAGATTGCACAGAGAGATTGTTTGCTGCCAATATGTATCAACAGCCAGGGCACGCTTTGGGCTGCCCAGAACAGAGGCGCCACAGCGCATCTGCCCAGAGACTTGCACTCTGCAGTGGGTAGACAAACCAGGGCTGCAGCTTACGTCCGTGGGAGGGGGGCAGCACGTGGCTGGCGGCAGAGGCAGGGTGAGGCCAGGCAAAGGTGCTCCAGACACAAGGTACCTCGTGCAGCGTAGCAGACAGAGCATCAGGCTTGGACTGGGGAAATGGAAGTTCAAATCCCTGCTCGGCCATTATGTCCCTGAAGAACCCTTGGGACAGTTCCAGAAGTGTTGGCACAGGAAGTCAAACCTCCCTCTCTGCCCACTCTCAATAATATATTATTTATTTTTATTATATATACCTGCCTTTTTTCCTGCAGGGAACCAAGGCGGCTTACATAATCCTCCTCCTCCTCCTCTCCACTTTATCCTCACAACAGCTCTGTGAGGTAGGTGAGGCTGAGAGTCAGTGACTGGCCCAAAGTCACCCGTGAGTTTCATGGTCGAGTGGGGACTTGAACTGGATCTCCGAGTCCCAGTCCAACACTCTCACCACTACGCCACACTGCAATATCTCTTGCACGCTATCCAGATTCCGGCACATATTCATGCAACCAGGAAATAAGGCCCAGCACAACCAGGAAGGAATAGATGGGATCTCCCTCAGGTCAGACACAGAAAAACAATACTTCATCATGACAGGACATTTGTTTCCAAACCGGAAATAAAGGAG
>JAHFWL010001025.1:0-67361 GCA_021292165.1 Shinisaurus crocodilurus | reverse complement strand
GGCAGCCAGTGCAAGCAGGCCAAGACTGTTATGTGTTCCGACCTTCTGGTCCCACTAATAAGTCTGGCTGCCGCATTCTGCACCAGTTGCAGCTTCCAAATAGTCTTCAAGGGCAGCCCCACGTAAAGTGCATTGCAGTAGTCCAGCTTTGAGATTACCAGAGCACAGATTACTGAAATCAGGCTATCCCTGTCCAGATAGCCAAAGCTGATAGAAGGCAACATAGGTCATCATACAGGGCGACCAGAGTTGTTTCCGTGCCAAAACTAGGCCTGAACCCTGAAATGGATCCAGATAATCAGTCTCATCCAAGAGTGCCTGGAGCTGGTTGGCCACTACCTGCTCTAGGACCTTGCCCAAGAAAGGAACATTCGCTACCAGCCTAAAGTTATTAAGATCTTCCGGGTCCAGAGAGGGTTTCTTCAGGAGGGGCAATAAGCAAAATTGCAGCTAAGCTAAAACTTTCCTGTGAGTAAAGTCCCATTGAATGTAATAGGACTTACTTCTGAGTACACACGCATAGGATTGCACTGTTATTCTGTTTTCAGAGCAGTAGTAAATTTTACTTGGCTCTACCTGTGTACCCCATGTGAAAGTCTTTTTCTAACATATGCTGAAGTGCAATGGAGAAAGCTCTCTACAGTAATGATTAGGATTATTCTGCAGGGATTTTGGATTGTGTATTTTTTTTTATTTTTTAAAAATGCATTAGAAGGGAGTTAGCAGAAAACAGACCCTCCTCAAGAGAAAGAAAGAAAAAATCCCAACTACCTCAAATAGCAGCAACAAATAGCAGCAACAAACATCATAATTCCATTTTGGCATTATTGTTAAATTACAGTGTTGTTCTTGTTTTTTTTTTTAATAAAGTACAATAGAGCCCACATGTGTTTTTTTTTTCTGAGTGGAGAAAATAGGAGCTTGCAGGGTGCACTTTGCACACTCAGAGATATCTAAATGTTAAATATTAGTATTTCTTTGGCAAACTACTAATGAGAACAAAGCCACCACAGAAGGATCCATTTTTAAAGTGGGAGGGAGATCATTAAAACAAGGAGCTTCCTGCACAATGTGGAGAAAGTAGGCTGAAAGTTATGTTTGACTGAAAAATAATGGCATATTCCTCCCTGGTTTACCCCTTCCTACCATTTGTTGTCGCCTCTATGTTACATTTTAGATTGTAAGCTCTTTGGGGCAGGGAACTGTTCTCTTATACTCTACGTAAAGCACCATGCACATTGATGGTACAAAAATAGTAATAGTAGTAGTAGTAGTAGTAGTAGTAGTAGTAATAATAATAATAATAATAATAAATAATAATAATAATATAATAAACGACAACAACAGCAATCACCACCCATCATGGGTCTGGAGATCAAAGTGGCTTCAGACTGGTGTTCTGCCAAATGTTTTCCCAAAGGGCTTGGCAGGGGTTCTTTAATGAATTCTCATGCCATAATAAATCCAGGAGGATCAAGTCAAACATCTTTTATTGCGAGTTAAGATCCTTATTATACAGAGTACAACAATCCCAAGTCCCCCAGTAAGACCCCCAGTCCTTGGACAGGCAGCAACCACAATATCACCAACCAACCAGTCAAGAAGCTCTGCATCCAGTATCAGTTGGGTCCTCGCTGTAGTCAATCCGCCTTGAGGTCTCTCTCCCCCTCTGTCCGTGTCAGGGCTCCTGCTGGTTCTTTGTCCTTCTCCAGGCTGGCAGCCAAACGGCTCCTGGATCTCTTTCCTTCCTTCTCAGCACACTTCAACACAACCAACCAACCAAGCACCACTACCAACAACCACCCACAACCACCACTCTTCAGTCTGCATTTGCTAGTCTTAAATACCATTCTAGCACCAAGCCTCATGGGCTGCAGATCTCATGCTTAATTGCTAGCACCTGTGCTGTTTGCAGTGTCATTCTTCTGGCCCGCCGCCAAGTCACACGCCGGTAAGTTGCTGAAGATTGCATCAGGCTGGCAAGCAGCCAAGTAGCCAAGGCCATTAGCTGATAGCACAGCACAACAAGCTTTACATTTTAGCTTTCTTAAACCAACCTAGAGCATAGAGACAGAACTAGTGATGTTACCTTTGCCCGCGCGGGCACGACTGAGGCCTGAACTCCCCGCTCGTGGCTCTCTGCGGCGAGCGCGGGCCTACCTCCTCGCTGGCTCATGCTCTCCGGGGGTCCAGCGCGCCGGGGATCCAGCACGCTGGAGCAGCAGGATGTGACGCAGCGGCGGCTCCGGTGGCGGTGGTGGCTCGAGCGGCGCAGAGAACGCTCCGCGCCACTCAGAAGAGCAAGATCAGGCCACCGCCACCACGGAAGGATGACCGCAGAGAGCCTCAAGCCCAGGTAAGGCTCGATTAACATCCCTAGTAGAGTTGTGCAAATGAGCCTCGCCAGGGCAGAACGAGGCTGAACATGGCCCCGCTCACGCCCCGGCGAGGCCTTACCGTTTCTTCGGGGTGGCTCGCGCACTCCGCGGAGAGCCGCCCCCGCCGCTCTTCAGTAAGCAGGCACTCCTTCACCTGGCCACCATCATATCGTGGATCTTAAGTTGCCGGCATTCTTGGGGGCTAGGTGGTGGCCCAGCATCCTCTGGATTCCTCTCCACCTCAGAAGCTGAGCTCTCTGCCTCCCCAGGTGGCATACTCTAAAGCATCACCCCTGAGGGTCCTGGACCATCTTAGTAGTGCCAGCCAGGGTCTTATAAAGAGCCAACTGGCTCTGAAGGTTCTGGCTCCTCTTCTGAAGTTGAGGCATGACACCTGGGGCCATGACATGGAGAACCTCGGCTTGTTTTCTTTTTTCTTTCTTTAAAGGTGTTCTATCCCTTATTAATGCAAATAACTAGTTGCTTGTACCAACTGATATATCAGAAGACAGAGGAATGGCTGAATACATTTCCAGGAGATGAGATACCAGAATCTTGCCAGCTCCCGCCTGGCAGTCAGACCACGGAACGAGCTGCCTAGGGAGGTGCTGGCTCTCCATTGCTGGAAGTCTTTATGCAGAGACTGGAAGCCATCTATCAGGGATGCTTTGAACTGGATTCCTGCACTGAGCAGGGGGTTGGACTCAATGGCCTAAATGGCCCTTTCTATGATTCTATTGTCAGGTCAGGTCAATTGCCAGAACTCCTGTTGCCACTCTGCAGCACACAGGCATGTTTACTTAGAAGCAAGTTCTGTTGAGATCGGTCTGAATTTTTATTTTTTTTTTATTTTTCTTTAAATCATACCAAATTTTATGTCCCTTTGTTACTAACTTTATAAGGATGTGCAGGATCTTAAAGGCTAAGAGACTTGAAAAACCGTGCAAAAGGAGGTTGCAAAAATACTAGGAGCAAATGCTAGAGTAAATCGCATCTAGATTGCTAGTCAGAATAAGAGACACAGAATAGGTACGTTGCCATATTAATGTTGAGGAATGAGTTTTACAGATGAATGTAAGGGCCTAGTAACCATGTTGTTGACTCTCATTGGCTGATATTGGGCCCATGAAAGGATTCACTATTAAGTATTGGCAAAAAAAAGATACCCCAGAGTTGAGAGTGGACTCCCTGCTCACTGACCATAGTGTGGTAACCACAGACACCTCTTAACTATCGTGCAGTGTCTCTTGTAAGGTAGGCAGTCATATTGAACAGGTGAGTGGTGCTGACAGTGCCTTGAGGTCCACAACTATATAAATCCAGGAGAGCAAAGGCACCAGAACGGCAAGAACTCTGTTCTATGTGGGACTCACACAATTTTCTCCTAATGTTTTTTTTCTCACTTCACTGCTGTCAGAGCCGCACAATAGGTTGCAGAATTACAGTGCTCGGTAATTACTGTCCTTGAACTAATAAATTACTTCAAATTTGTTTAAGTGCTTTCATATTCTTACATGGAATGCGCTTTTGAAGCACAAGAAAATGACACGCCGGGTCATGCTCATGTCTTTTCTCCATGCCAGGGCCCGCTTCTGCCCAATCTTTGCACCCTCCCAGCCCAAGTCTTGTCTTTCAAGCAAATCCCACCTTATAAGCAACGGTCTATCCACGTTGTACGTCAGACTGTTGCATTATGAGCTCCTACTAGAACTGCAACACTGTAATTATTTCATGGAGGCTGAAAAAGTGCCAGATGCTTTTTCTTTTAAATCACATCAAAGACTTGCCCCTTCCTAAAGGTATTTTATACATATTCTAAGGCTTTGAGTCAGGAAAGCACTTCAAAATCACATGCTTAAAGCCAAGCATATGCTGAAATCCTTTCCTGAACTGAGTCCGAAAAACCAGAGTGACAGATATATATTATAAGAGTATGAGAAACAACAGGAAAGGGGGAACAGAGTGAAGTGATGTGGGCTACGGAAGTGTGCTCTGGCAGACTGCAAATCCAACACAGTGCTTGGTTAAATACTATTATTGTGTTGCTTTCTTTAAATATATATTAGTCCAAAAATGCGAGGCAAAGGCATTACAAAAGGTAGGAATGAAAGGGAAATAAGGCAACATGAAAAGTGCTTCTGGATCTCCAATTAATTTTTGACCTTTTGAGAAGGAATGTTGATATATGTTTACAGGACAAAATGTGTTAAGCTGGAGCAGATGTTTTCATGGCATTGTTTTAGTCTAATTATTCTTCTGTGCTATGCATCCAAATCTCCCCCCCCCCATGCACCATTTTCCTTTAATGGGTTTAATTACCCCTCCCACAACACTCACACACACACATTGTTGTTTATGCTAAATACAGTCTTAGAATTGGGGGCGGGGCTGTAGGCCACAGAGCCCCACTCCTTGCTCATTGCAAGCAACCCAGAGTAGGTGCTTATCATAGAATCATAGAAAAGTAGAGTTGGAAGGGGCCTACAAGGCCATCGAGTCCAACCCCCTGCTCAATGCAGGAATCCAGGTCAAAGCATCCCTGACAGATGGCCGTCCAGCTGCACTTTGAATGCCTCCAGAGTGGGAGAGCCCACCACCTCCCTAGGTAGTTGATTCCATTGTCTTATTGCTCTGACAGTCAGGAATTTTTTCCTGATGTTCAGGTGGAATCTGGGTTCCTGTAACTTGAGCCCACTATTCCATGTCCTGCAAACTGGGATGATCAAGAAGAGATCCTGGCCCTCCTCTGTGTGACAACCCTTCAAGTCCTGGAAGAGTGCGATCATATCTCCCCTCAGTCTCCTCTTCTGAAGGCTAAACATGCCCAGTTCTTTCAGTCTTGGGGAGTGTTGGGGAGGGGGGACTGGAAACAAGGAAACAGGGCCTTGTTTCCAGTCCCTTTATCATCCTTGTTGCCCAGCCTCTGCTTGGAGACCTCCATCCAGGGAAAGCCGCCCCCCTCCCCAACACTCTAGTAATTGGCTCCACTGTCAAACTTCTCTTAGGATCAGGAACCGTCTTCTAAAGTTCAAGCAAGGTCTGCACTCCTGTCGCACAAGCCCATTCGATCTAGTCGAGCCTTCACCCTCTTCCATGTGATGGCTGCCCTCCAGGAATCTGAAGAGTGCCACTTCTGTTCTCCAGGCTAAATGTACCCAGCTCCTTCAACCTGTCCTCGTAGGACTTGTTTTCCATACTGCTGTCCTCGTTGCTCCCCTCTAAACCCATTCCAGGTTGTCTACATCCTTCTTAAAGTATGGTCCCTAGAACTGGACACAGTACTCCTGATGCGGTCCAAAATAAAGTGGAACTATTGCTTCTCATGAGCTGAAAGCCATGCTTCTATTAACGCAGGCTAAAATCGCATTTGCCTTTTTTGCAGCTGCATCATACTGCTGATTCCAGCTTATGATTGACTACGAACCAGAGATCTATACTACTGCCAAGCCTGGTATCCCCCATCTTATACTTATGCATTTGATATTTCCCCTCTAATTTTTCATTTTTCTCTATTGAATTTCATTCTGTTATTTTCAACCCAGTTTTCCAGTTTATCAAGATCTTATAGCATAAAAATCCCTCCCATTCTTGTGTCATCTGCAAATTTCATAAGGAATCCTTCCACCCCTTTGTCTAAGTCATTGATAAAACATTTTTGAAGAGTACCAGAGCCCTGTAACAGCCTGCTTGAAACCAGTTTGAGGAGGAGCCATTGAGAAGCATTCTAAGCATGATTTTCCAAGGAGATGTGAATTCATCCACCTGATGGCATTATCACCTGGGCTGGGGCACAATCCCGGGAGCCTCTGGACTTGGAGGCTCGCACTCACCCAGTACAGAGTAGGAGAAGCAGCGGCAGCAGTCTTTGCCTCTCCTCCCACTCTGCGTTTTTGCTAGATGGCCATTTTCAGCAGTCTAGCAACGCTGAAAGGGGAAGGGAAGGAGGCTGGAACAGCTTCAGGATACCTTGTCTCCTGGCTGCCCCGGTCTCCTCCCCTCCCTGCCTCCAAAAATGCCCCCTTTACTCGCTTTCTTGACCTTAAAGAGCAGCTGGGAAGGAGGATCAGGGCTCCGACTCCCAGCTCCCAGGTCAGAGAGCGCCGTCTCCAGCCTCAGAGCTGGGAATCCGAACTATCCTATCGCCCTGGAAGACACTGTCTAGGGGCCACAGGATCATTTCCTCCTCCACAATAAACATTTTTTGCTAACCCAAATATGGGGAACTTTTGTCAAGTGCTTTGCTGAAATCACGATAAGTTACTGTCCTGCTCTAAGCCCTGGCTCTTTGCTAAGCAAATACAAGGATGTATACAACAGAGTAGTCAATCTGGCAGGCAAGTTTTCAAGTACACAGTTTTCCCAAGGCACGTAGGGTCTTTTTTAGAGGTGCAGCCGAGGTCAAAAGCCAGGAGATCAATCAAGTAAAAGCACAGTCAGCAGAATCAGGTAGAAGTCCAGGGGTCAGTAGCACGGAGGTCTAAACACACGGCAAGGTCAGGAAAAGAACAGGATGCATAAACTAGAGCTAAAGATCAGAAATTATTTCCAGCAGCTCTCAAGTTATCGTAGGGGTGTTCACGTACCTGGGGGGGGGGTGCCCTGCCTCGTCTCTGCGGCGCGCGCCCCCCCCCCGCTGCTCGATTCTCAGCGGCGCGGAGCGATTCTCTGCACTGCTCGAGCTGCCTGCACCGGTCCTGTTGCGTCACTTCCGGCTGGCTGGACGTGACACAACAGGACCCTGCGCCGGCGCGACGGGACCCCGCGCTGCATGTTTTCTGTAGAAACCAGGGCAACAGGGCTTAAAAGTTCTGGCCGTGACCTACGCAACGGGACCGTCGCGGCCGGCACGGGCAGCTCAGCGCGGAGAAGCGAGCGGGGCCCGGGGCCCGGTAAGGCCCGCTCGCCTCGGGCGGGTGTGAGCGGGGCCGATTTCGGCCCGCTTGAGGCGAGCGGTTACGAGCTCATATTGCTACCAGAGCCCCACCCGGGACTCAGCTGCAAATCAGGTTACAGGCCTTGCTCCAGAGGAGTTCATGGCCAAGCGCTTCTTAAAGGAGCCCTCCTCGCCTGCCTCTTGAAGCGACAATGCTCTTGGGAGCGAGGTGGCCACTGGGCAGCCCTCTCTGCCTCTGAAGCTGAGCTTTCTGCCTCTGGATCTGAAGACATCAGCCCGGAAGGACCACCCGGGGTCGTGCCAGGCTCCTGTGAGGCAACCTGCTCCCCGGAGGCATCTGGCTCTGAAGGCTCTAGCTGACGAGGACAGTCTCAGCCCTGGCGGCATCCCCACAATCCGGTAGGCTACTGACCCAGTAAAAAGAGGTAAAATTAGTCTGGCAGGGTTTATTCTTGACAAATCCATGCTGGCTGCCACTCATCACTGCATTGTTAACCAGGTGCTTACAGACTGACTCCATTATAATTGGTCCCAGCATATGTCCAAGTATAAAAGTCAGAATGACCCGTCTGTCGTTTCCTGAATATGCCTTTTCCAACTTTTTGAACACTGGGACAACATTAGCTTGTCTCCAGTTTCGTGGCACCTCACCCCTTCCCTTTACCATGCTTCCCGTCCCCCCCCCACCGCTGCCCCTGTGTCAGCTCTCGGACAGAAGAAGAAGTGGCCGGCACAGCCCTCACAAGAGCCCTCCCCACCCAGTGAGCTGCTGCTCCAGAGCGCCCTGCCGGTCCTACCTTCCCGCTGCGGCAAATGCCACGGCAGGGGAGCGGGTGCCAGTGCCAGGGCTCTCTGGAGCACCCGCTGGAGGAGGCGGAGGCGGGCCCTCCTAGCAGGGACAGGGGAAGGGAATGGCACAATTCGCCGCTCCTCCCACTCTGCCACCTGAGGCAGGGCGTCGCTTCGCTTCATGGGAGGGCTGGCCCTGCTGAAGGCTTGAACTCATTAAAGTTCAACCTGTGTTGTAAACTCTTATTCATCTTTGTTTGCTGTTTCCCCCCTGTTTTACAGTTTTCTTGGTCAATGTTTGTATGATTTTTACTGCACTTTATTGGCTTTGTACCCTGCTTTGGGATTATTTTCTAATGAAAAGCAGGTAATACATTTTATAAATAAATAAAATAGCTAGGTATTTCCTGACAAACGCCATATCAATCCCTGCTTTAAATGCTAGCAATTTAAATGGGAAGCCCCACACTTACTTTCTATCAGCCTCCCGAAGAGAGTCAGTGACTGGGCAAAGCTTTGCCCTCTGCCTTAAAGGCTCTGCAGAGAGATCCTGGAAGAATGGAATTTTTGAGCCTTGATATCAAAGGGGCACAGGAGCGCTCCTTTAGTTAAGGTGAGTGAGTCATACACACAAAAGGCCCCACCAGTATAAGCTTCAAAATCCTACTGCCTATAAAAATGACTCCTGTTGAGATAATACCGTAACTTGAAACATGACATCCATGATCTACCTGAACAGGTCTATAATTGTGCAAAATGTCAAACCAATCTGATGAAAAATTGCCACAGGTACAGCAAGTTAAATGCTGAAAATGGACACTGCGACGACACGGTCCCTTACACTTTAGGACCAGGTGCATAAACCCTTCTCAGGCCAAGCATCAACACTTAAAAACCTGAGGGGAGGGTCAAATGAAACCTTTCCCCTACTAATGAGGGAAAAGATTAATACTGATTATTAGGATCTATTTTTAAATTTATGATGCTGTGGGCACAAAGATAGGTGTGTGTGTAGATTTAACAGTAATGCAGGTTAATAACGCCACGCTGACACGTAGGATTTGGGTAGCAAACAAAATAAAAATAAGTTTATTTTAATTCTCAAAATCTTAGTTCCAGAAAATAACTTAAAACCAGCCTACCTCAAGCACTTTATAATTAACCTAAGTCCCTACAATTCTAACTTTCACTCCTCATACAATCACTGATTCCTCTTAAAACTCCTGAGTCCTGACAAGACACAAATAATAACCCACCTAACTCCCTAACTCTCTAACATTCCCAACATCATCATCATCAGGCGATCACTCGAGTAAGATTATCTTCCAGGATAAAAATTTACAAAAAGGAAATTTTAAAAGGAGGAAATTCTAAAGAAAAATTGTGTAGATTCTAGCGATGGGTCCGTAAGTGACTGTGGAGGCCAATTCTAGATCCACACAGCACACCTAACTCCCTAACTCTCTAACACTCCCAACACACTACAACCAACACTCTGCTTCTTAACACACTAACTGCCTTAACTCGACTAACTCTGACATCACTCAAACACCCCTTATATACTCCTCCCCCCACCCTTTCCAAGACATCACAAACCACACCCACTCGGTTCAACATTCTAGACACACTAAACATACTAAAGCAGACATACACCAGGGAACTGAATTGTGGGGCTGCGCCACAGACACATTTGTACTTTTTACTCCAAGCTGCAGCTTGGCATATTCAAATTTTGGTGAAAACTACTGATGTACGTTATTCTGGCTTGCTAAGGAAGTATGCCTTTCACCAGTTTTGTGAAATTCTGAGCAGTAACTCAAAACTTATTAAAGTTTTTCTGCCTCATGAAAGCTTATGGCAGCAACTGCTGCCAAAGTTATGTCGGGCATGCTCAGTTTTGCTCTGAAGCTAGAATGCTGCCAGTACTCTGAGGTTTTGGAGTTGCAGGATGCTGCTGGTGGGATGGTTGATCATGTTTAGCAGCTACAATGTGAAGTAGTAAGGTTAGTGCCTGCAGACATGTGCAGAGTGCCTTCCTTCAGTCCTGCATAACTATATGTAATTGAGTTCCACACAAGTAATGCCATGATCACCACCATGGCATGGAACCAGCCAAGTTTTCCATCGGGAGATGTATGTAGATGGTTACAAATGTTCATTTTATGTTTATATTTATTTTAAATATATATTATCTGGGTTACCAAATTATGTTGTTTTTGCTCTAACATATCAGGAAAGTACCAGCAGTTACAAAGCTGGAATGGCGGAGCCGGGAGGGGGGGAGTGGTGTTCATTGTGTGCTTCATAACTGACCATCTGTAGGACCATTAAGTCAAGGGTCTTGAAGTACAGCATGTCTTTTTAATTACTGATTGGTATAAGGAAGTATGGGATATAGCCCTAAACGATAAATTAACTTGTAATATCAAATGCAAAAGGGGACAGTTAAGGAAAAATAATTTTATGGATATTTGGAATCAATTATTAGAGTATGTATTAATAAAGGGGAAAGGGAATATGCCTTGTCGGGATATGTTATATTTTTGGAATATGGAATGTAATTGATTGACGGGATGGTAGTATAGCAATTGGTCCCTAGGAGGGTGGGGGGGTGCACTTTATGATTTTGTGTATACAGGTTTTGTTGTGCTTTTGTTGTGTTGTATTTAGTTTACAAAAATTAAATAAAATTTAAAAAATAAATAAATAAAGGGTCTAAATTACGTAGCTGAGCCACTGGGGAAAAGGCCTGTGAGACTTCCGTGGGATCACAAGATTGCACCAGGAGAGCACTGGCAGCAAACAGCGCACAACTGAGAGGTCGCTCTGAGCCATTCTCACTCACAGGCATTTCCCCGGAAAGTAGGGCTTGTTACATTGCTAAGTTTTGCAATCTTGCAGAAGCCACACCACTTGGCCGCACTGCAAAACTCACCCCAGGGGGGCACGGGGCGCCAAAAGCATTCTTTGCTGTGGGCACTAAAAACCCAAAGAAACACACAGGATTTCAGAGGAGAACTGCCCAGTGCCGTTTAATTTGGAAACAGATGTCTCTGTCCTGCAATTTTAAGGTTTATGTGTGTCTTTCTTTCTTCCAAACGTTCTTTGTTGCCCCCTCATCTGCCAGCTGCAGAATGGTAGTAGCACATGACTGAGACTGAGTCCCCCAACCCTCCCGTAACTCTCTGCAAATCAATCTTTTATTTCGGAGTTCTTGGCTGGCCTCCTGTCTCTCCCCGCCCAACCCCCCAACCCCTTAACAAACATCTTTAACAGTTACAGCCACAGCACCAGTAGCCACATTGAATCTGTGGGGAAAGTCATGACATAAAGATAGAAATCATGACTTCTGTGAGAGGTAGGCCTAGTAGCTCCCTACCTATTTTTAATCAAGTCTTAAAGACCTGGGTGTTTCAGTCTGCTGTTAACCGATGCTGGTTTTAAATGTCACTGATTTTTTTTAAAAAATGTATTGGGATGGTATTTTAATGCTGCTAATGCACGCAGATGTGCGTGCGCGCACGCACACACCTATTTCATGTTTTTCGTTTTGTAGATCACATTGAGAAGGTTTCTTTACCTTTAAATGCAGTATAAAATATTTTAAAATAACTATAAATAAGTAACTTCAGCAGAGGTATGGTTCCTCAGTCCTGGTATTCTGGCCTGAAGAGGCAGGACTGATGAATCAAGGTGGCATTGTGCTTTCAGGTGGATGTTCTGGTAAACCTCTGTCTCGTTGCTATATCATTCACTTTGCTGTGCAAGATAAGAGCAGCTCACCCTTGACCACAGAAGGCAATGCTTCAGGCTTGTCTTCAGACCATCTGCTTCTTGTATGGCAAGAATGCATCTGGATTCCCAAATGAGACAAATACAGCAATACATCTGAACCCTGACCCAGCAAGGGGGTTCTCAGGAGAAGGTTTTCCTGCAATAGGTCTTGCTTATTCAGAAGGGTTGCCTGCCCATGGTGGGGCAGTTCCTTTGATCGATGTGGCATTGTGCTTTGATCGATGTGGCATTGTGCATGGTCAACTTTGAGAGCATCTGAATCCAGCCCCATCCGTCCCTCCTCACCCTGGGGTGGGCGACCTGACTGCTTGTTCAGCAGACGCATGTGCTCAGTCCACAGTCACCTATGAGGGTCTGTGGATTGTGGCTCTCTGAGGTATTATTTAGAACAGCCTCCCCCAACCCGGTGCCCTCCGGACATGTTGGATTGTAACTCCCATCATTCCACTGGCTGGGAATGATGGGAGTTGCATTCCATTTCCAACATGTCTGGAGGGCGCCAGGTTGGGGGAGGCTGATTTAAAAAATGAGGCTTCCTTACTAAAACAGCTTATTTGGGGAAAGGTTCTTTGAAAACATGAGACCCAAGTCCCCTGGGGATTCTTCACAATTAGAGATGGGCAGGACAGCTGGGTTCCTTTCTGGAAAAGGTTCTGCAGAACTGGATTCTCCAATCTGGATTGCATTAAACCTCTGGAATGTGATCGCTGAGCCAGAAGATCCAAATGGTGTCTCCACCCCAACCAGTGGTAAAAATAGAACACTAAACTGCATAATTGACTATTAACAGCCCTTTAACTGCTGATGTATGGTAGGCTGGCCTTGACCCAAACCCCAGTTTGGCCTCCAAACATTTTAAAAAGTATTATTTATTGTAAAATTTCAACAAAACAGAACAAAACAAAAAAAGAGGGAGAACATGTAGCTACATAAATCCAAACATTCCAGAATCTATCAGAGGTTGGCCTTTCACAAAGGTTCCATGGACTTTGAAGAAGCCCGAGTGCAAGGTGAAAGGGAGAAACGTGCTAAGCGAAAAGCACGTCAAATGAATCCTTTACAGGACCATCTTCTATCTGGTAACCTGTGTCCTCACTGTGGGAAGCTGTGTGGATCTAGAATTGGCCTCCACAGTCACTTACGGACCCATCGCTAGAGTCTACACAATCTTCTTTAGAATTTTCTCCTTTTATCCCGGAAGACAATCTTACTCGGTCACAAGTGATCGCCTGATGATGATGATCTATCCTCTGCTATGCTCCCTGGCTGATCTAACTTGAAATGGGGGTAGTGTCTGGGCAGGACTGCCTCCAACAGATCTTAACAAAGGGGAGACAGACACGCCTTTTGAAATGGCCTGAATTCGCCTGGGCCCCCCCGATGCAGGATGTTAAAGTCCTATCGAGATGCAAGCGGATACATCTCTGCACCCGGCTTTTCTGGTATGATGTGTTGGGAGGTGCCTGGGATCAGGTTTGTGCCAGTAGGGCATAAAATAAAGCTACAGCTTGGGAAGCTGTTCGAAGCCATGTTGTAACATTATTTTATTACGTGCTTATGCAAGAAAAGAAAAGAAAAACCCACAGTGAGATCAGCACTTAATTTTATGTTAGTTAATTATTACTTTTTCTCTTTTTCTCTCTTCTGCCATAGATCCAGGGTGCACTATGGCACTGAATGGCATGCTGTGGGCTCATTTCCACGAGGAATTGTGCAGGAACAGTGATGCTCCGCCGAGTCTGCCCCCGGTGCTCCTCCTGGCTGGCCTGGGCCCCTCTCTCTGCTTTGCCATCGCTCCGTGGACAAACTGAAACATCAGGAGCAACACATTGGGCAACATGGAGAGCTTTTTCTATTTCATCTCATCTGTGCATCTGCAACTAATGGCAGGGGAAATGTTTTACATATTACTTAGCAACTTTAATTTCAGTGCTAATCAGTGCATAGCAAGGTAAAGAAGTAAATGCACTGAATTACAGGGGAGATACACTTTTATTTTGTTGGTGGCATTCTAATGAGTAAATAGAATTTCCTGTTCATGATTTCTCCATGTTCTTTATTCTGCATGAATAATTTCAATGGTTATTTATTTTTGCCATTACTGAGATCTGACAATCCAAGAAAGCATGGAGTGCATATTGTGAGAATTCCAGATTTCTGCAAATATGTGCCCTGTAATAAAAGAGAATTAACGATTGCCTTAATTGTTGCCAAGGACTGATGGAAAAGTAGCCAGTGCAATTCAATGATTTCTCCACTAAAAGGTCTGTCTGGAAGACTATAATGGTATGCCCATTTGGAAGAGAACTGACAGCTAGGAACCAGATTTCACTATCCCATTAGAGGAGAGACAAATAGTTAAACAAAACCAGTTGTTTTGTGCTTTGTTTTAAGAAAACGGGAGCTTAATTTTTAGGGTCCAATCTACATTAAGCAGAATGAGGTGGTAATACTCTGGCCAACCTGGTGCCCTCCAGATGAGTTGGACTAGAACTCCCATTATGCCCAGCCAACATGGCTGGGAATGATGGTGGTTATAGTCCATCTCAACCGGAGGGCACCAGCTTGTGGAAGACTGCTCTATTTTATTTATTATTATTTATTTATTATATTTATCAATCGCCCATCTGGCCGGTCACCCGGCCACCCTAGTCTGTACCACTTCAGACTGCAGGTGGGATACTGGATTTTGAGTGGGGAGTATTTACAAACAGACAGCCCACCGGCACTCTGAAATGCTGGAGTCCAGAGTTTGGCAATCTCATGCTGAATAATGTGCCGAAGGGCTTTAAAACAGTATTTACTGGGCTCAAGCCTCCACTTTGCAGTAGCAACCCTGCCTCTGTTCCCAGATGTGGGGAGGCTGGTTGGGTTTGTGCTGTGGGGCATTTGCAGTGGTTTCTCAAGTGGTGGCCCGGAGAATCCTGAAGCTCCTAGATGTCTGTCTGGGCCTTCCCAGTTAGAAGATCAGACATGGCAGAATTTCAGCTTCCCCCAAAAAGAGCTTGCCAGCAACCCCCTGAGTGCCCATTTGCAGGAGAGCTCATGAAGAGCAATAGTGAGGCCCACCAGGTCTGGCCAGTGACCCACAAACTGTGTGCACAGCCTGGAACATGCCCCAGCAT
This sequence comes from Shinisaurus crocodilurus, assembly GCA_021292165.1. Lineage (NCBI taxonomy): Eukaryota > Metazoa > Chordata > Lepidosauria > Squamata > Shinisauridae > Shinisaurus > Shinisaurus crocodilurus. Next base: position 52,380 of record JAHFWL010001025.1, on the reverse strand, counting down.
TGTCTGCACCATACTGGGGCATTTGTAGCAGGAATGCAAATGCTCCTGGGCAGATGAGTAGATCTGGAAAAGGTTTTCTGGAGGCAGAAAAATTTATCCTATTCCATGCATTTTCAAGATATGCAAGTTCTAGTGTATAGCTTTATTTATTTAAACTGGCCCTGAAATTCACGCTACATTCAAAATTTTGGGGGGGCATTTCACTAATATTTTTCAGGGGGTAGGAAAAATTCGATTAATTTATCACAGAATCATAGAATAGTAGAGTTGGAAGGGGCCTACAAGGCCATCGAGTCCAGCCCTGGCCCTGCTCAATGCAGGAATCCAGGTCAAAGCATCCCTGACAGATGGCTGTCCAGCCGCACCTTGAATGCCTCCAGAGTGGGAGAGCCCACCACCTCGCTAGGTAGTTGGTGCCATTGTCTTATTGCTCTAACAGTCAGGAAATTTGTCCTGATGTTTAAGTGGAATCTGGGTTCCTGTAACTTGAGCCCATTATTCCGTGTGCTGCAAACTGGGATGATCAAGAAGAGATCCTGGCCCTTCTCTGTGTGACAACCCTTCAAGTACTGGAAGAGTGCGATCATATCTCCCCTCAGTCTCCTCTTCTGAAGGCTAAACATGCCCAGTTCTTTCAGTCTCTCCTCATAGGGCCTTGTTTCCAGTCCCTTCATCATCCTTGTTGCCCACCTCTGAACCCTCTCCAGTTTGTCTACGTCCTTCTTAAAGCGTGGTGCCCAGAACTGGATGCAGTACTCAAGATGAGGCCTAACCAGTGCTGAGTAAAGGGGAATTATCACTTCCCGCAATTTGGAAGCTATAGTCATGCCTTGGATTGAGAGCATAATTTGTTCCGGAAACGTGCTTGTAATCCAAAAGACTCTTATATCAAAACGAAATCCTCCAAAAAAAATTTGTACAGAGATTTTTAATTTAAGCCGTACTACAGTATTTGTATGGCAAGACGTCGCTTGTATATCAAGTAAAAAAAATTTAAAGAAATATTTTAAAATTTTCTTGTCTTGCAAAACGCTCTCAAACCAAGTTACTTGCAATCCAAGGTATTACTGGTATACTTCTATTAATGCAGCCCAAAATAGCATTTGCCTTTTTTGCAGCCACATCACATTGCTGGCTCATATTCAGTTTGTGATCTACCACAAATCCAAGATCCTTTTCACTTGTAGTATTGTTGAGCCCAGTGTCCCCCATTCTGTAACTCTGCATTTGGTTTCCTCTCCCTAGGTGCAGCACTTGGCATTTATCCCTATTAAATTTCATTCTGTTGTTTTCGGCCCAGCACTCCAGCCTATCGAGATGTCTTTGAATTTTGTTATAGCTCTGTCTTCCAGAGTATTTGCTGTTCCACCCAACTTTGTGTCATCTGCAGATTTGATAAGCATTCCCTGTACCTCCTGATCCAAGTCATTAATAAAAATGTTGAAGAGCACCGGGCCCAGGACCAAGCCCTGTGGTACCCCGCTTGTTACCTCTCCCCAGTTTGAGAAGGAACCATTGATAAGCACTCTTTGAGTCCGATTCTGTAGCCAATTGTGGATCCACCTGATAGTTGTTCCATCTAGCCCACTCTTAGCTAGCTTACTAATCAGGATATCATGAGGCACTTTGTCGAAAGCTTTGCTGAAGTCCAGGTATATTATGTCCACTGCATTCCCACAGTCCACAAGGGAGGTTACCCGATCAAAAAATGAGTTCAGATTAGTCTGGCAGGATTTGTTCTTGACAAATCCATGCTGGCTTCTAGTAATCACTGCATTGTTTTCAAGGTGCTTGCAGACTGACTTCTTTATAATCTGCTCCAAAAATTTCCCAGGGATGTCAGACTGACTGGCCTATAGTTCCCAGGTTCCTCCTTCTTGCCCTTTTTGAAGATGGGAACAACATTTGCCCTCCTCCAGTCATCTGGCACTTCACCTGTCCTCCATGATTTCTCAAAGATACTAGACTGTGGTTCTGTGAGTTCTTCTGCCAGTTCCTTTATTACTCTAGGATGCAGTTCATTGGGTCCTGGATATTTGAACTCGTTCAAAGTTGTCAGGTGTTCCCTGACCATTTGCCTATCAATCTCAAGCTGCAATCCTGCCCCTTCAGCCTGTACTTCAGGTTTGCCAGGGGGGGACATAGACCCTCTTTAGGGAGAAGACTGAGCCAAAGTAGGAATTGAACATTTCTGCCTTTTCTTTGTCATCTGTTATCATTTTGCCATCTTCATTGCATAGTTGAACCACTGTTTCTTTCCTCTTTTACTATGCACGTATCTGAAGAAAGCTTTTTTGTTGCTTTTAGCATCCCTCGCCAGCCTCATTCTCTGCTTTCGCCTTCCTGATCCTGACACTATTCCTGCAGTTCAGTGCTACCTGCCTGTACTCTTACCTTGTAGCCTGGCCTTCCTTCCACTTCCTATATGTGTCCTTTTTTGTTTTCAGGTCATCTCTGAGCTTTTTGTAAAGCCACATTGGCTTCTTCTGTTGCCCTCTGCCTTTTTTCCTTGTGGGAATTGTTTGTAATTGTGCTTTTAGAATTTCCTTTTTTAAAAACTCCCACCCATCCTGGGCTCCTTTTCTCATTAGAGTCACTTGCCATGGGACCTCATTTATCATTGTTCTGAGTTTATTAAAATTGGCTTTCCTAAAATCCAGGGTATGCGCTTGGCTACACTCAGCTTTTGCTTCCTTTAGAATCAAGAACTCAAGTATAACATGGTCACTTTCCCCAGAGTTCCCGAAACTGCCACTTTATCCACTAACTCATCTCCGTTGGTTAGAATCAAGTCAAGGATCGCTGATCCTCTAGTTCCTTCCCTTTCCTGGGCTTACCTGAAAAGTGGTGGCGGCGGCAGCTTTTTCTCCTTTTCTTGATATCGTTCTTAAATCTTGCGCACTTCCAGATGGTGACCTCCTAGCAATGCCAATCAAAAGGCATTATGTACCTATTTCATCTTTTCCTCCTCAACAGATCTTTTCTGGTAAGAAAAAAAGACAGAAGAAGCAATAGGAAAACATGAGTGATACAAACTGAGGATGGCGTCACCTGGACCACCTGTAAGATTCTGGGAATGGGGGCGGGGCAGGGTGATTGCATAGTGAAAGTCTCACTGGCAGCACCCATAGTTTCTCTGCTGCCCACAGTGGTGTAGCTGCAAGCAGTGAAGGGGTCAGTGGTGGATCTAAGGATGGGTGAGAATTTCAGTTCAGTTCATTTTTGATAAGAATTTACAACATTCACAAATTTCTTCATTAATGGGACAAAAGAACTTGAGATTGGAAAAGAATCATATATGGGAGAAACCCACACTGACAGATCTGTCCATCCAAGCCCACATTTTTGAGAACTTACCTCTTAAAAGTCTAGATCTGAATTTTTCTGTAGTCAGCAATGTTTATGGTGCTGAAGTGGGGTTGCGAGTGGCCTTCTCTTTTTCCTGACAGGCTCCTCGTCTTTAGCAGCTCCATAGGAAGGAAGGAAGGAAGGAAGGAAGGAAGGAAGGAAGGAAGGCACACAGCTCCTCTCCATGCTGGGAGTAGCTGCACCTACTGGATTTGGCTGGTGCCGATCAGTGACAATTTTGTTTTGTTTGTTTTGATAAGAATTTACCAAAATCCACAACATCTCCATATGTGAGACAGAAAGAACTTGAGATTTAAAGAATGTGAATGTGGGATAGCGTGAAACTGACAGATCCATCCCTAGCAGAATCATCAGTTAGTTTTCGGGAAGTACCAATCGTTATCAGCAAGTTACCTTCTACATCTTGCCTCCCTACATTCTTTTAGCAGCACCACGACTGCCTCGCGATTGCTTGCTTCCATCCACCCCAGTCTACTCTGGAGCATCCCCCACAATACTGCCAGAGTACTCCACGCCTTCCACCTAAGCTTTCCCCCCACATGCCTCAACTTGCTCTCCAGAATCCACCAGCATCCCAAAACAGTTCTCGGTCTTGCCTACTGAACCATCCCTATCATCTAAGCCTCCTCCTCCATCATGCCCCCATGCCACAACCTTGGCTGCATCTGTGGGCACACTCTGCTCCTAGTCACCACTTCCTTACACCTGTGCTACTGATCTAGAGGGAAGGCTGATGCGGTATCAGCCATTGTTGAGTCAGCCACTTTGCTAAGGGTATCTGCTTCCTAGCAGTGATTTGTGTGGAGTGTGGTAGGGATGCTGTGGGTGGCAATGGGGGCCTTACATTGGGGCCTTACAATCTTGGAATTGTGGTAGATCACAAACTGAATATGAGCCAGCAATGCAATGTGGCTGCAAAGAAGGCAAATGCTATTTTGGGCTGCATGAATAGAAGTATAGCTTCCAAATCGTGGGAAGTGATAATTCCCCTTTACTCAGCACTGCTTAGGCCTCATCTTGAGTACTGCGTCCAGTTCTGGGCACCACACTTTAAGAAGGATGTAGACAAACTGGAGAGGGTTCAGAGGAGGGCAACAAGGATGATAAAGGGACTGGAAACAAGGCCCTATGAGGAGAGACTGAAAGAACTGGGCATGTTTAGCCTTCAGAAGAGGAGACTGAGGGGAGATATGATCACACTCTTCCAGTACTTGAAGGGTTGTCACACAGAGGAGGGCCAGGATCTCTTCTCGATCATCCCAGTTTGCAGGACACGGAATAATGGGCTCAAGTTACAGGAACCCAGATTCCACCTAAACATCAGGAAAAATTTCCTGACTGTCAAAGCAATAAGACAATGGCACCAACTACCCAGGGAGGTGGTGGGCTCTCCCACTCTGGAAGCATTCAAGGTGCAGCTGGACAGCCATCTGTCAGGGATGCTTTGACCTGGATTCCTGCATTGAGCAGGGGGTTGGACTCGATGGCCTTGTAGGCCCCTTCCAACTCTACTTTTCTATGATTCTGTGATTTCTACAGTGCATGGCCCCTTACATTTGACAGCCCTGAGGAACGAAGGACTTTTACCTGATCACCCAGTTTTTGGATTCTTGCTGATTTGAGAGGAGCCCTGGCATAAGGGGTTAGTGCAAGCTAAGAGTGCCAGGTCGTAATCACATGTATAACAAACAGTTTGGCCTTTCTTGTCACTTGGTCATGCTAAATGGAGTGACCGGTGGACAAGGGGACTATGTTGCTTCCAGTAATGGCTCCTTTGTCCAGCACCTCCTCATGGGGAGAAGCAACTTTAAGGAGAGAATCTGCATCTGTCGCTCCTGCCTGCAACACCAGCTCGCCTCCGCAATGTGCTCCTCGACTGCTGCCAGGCTTCACCCAGTTTCAGAAATAATGGACACTGGCGGAGACACTATGTCTGATTGGTAGACGTGCCTTAGGCTCAGGGATATATTTTTTGCCAGGGGGAGAGTGAGAATGGAAAAGGATGGCCAGGCAGTGTTGGAGGATATGGGAAGGACTATTTGGTCCTATACCAGTTAGGACGAAGCAGAGTTTTCCCCCTTATGTGCAGCCTGGCTATTGAAACTGGTCATCACCACGTGGGTTGCTAACCCTGCTAAAAAGGCTCTTAAACGGAAAGGGATTGTCCATACAAGGTTTAAAACTAATGAAGACATTTATTAGTTTTACTTACAGTCCGTTTATTCATACATGCAGGATGCACATAGGCAGGTTAGAGTCTTGGGTGTTAAGAGTCCGCTTCATTGGAGATCACTGGCTGGAAGCCACCTCAGACCGTGTGTCCATCCAGGACCGGTGCAAGGCAGTTTGGTGCCCTAGGTAAGATCAGATATTTAACACACACACCCTTCCCACTTGAGAGCGCTGTATTTTTTTTTCAAGGCGTTTCTGGCGCCCTGCGCCCTAGGCAGCTGTCTAGTTGGCCTAATGGTAGCACCGGCCCTGTGTCCATCAGGTTGGAGAGGTAGGGGGGGGGAGCTGGCCACAGAGAGGCCGGAAGTAGGGAGGAGGGGTTACGAAACATGCACCCTGGGGATTGTTCAATTAACTCTTTCCTCCCACTGTAACTAGTGGTCACATTACCCCGTTTATTTAAGCAGGCAACGTTACAATTTCCATCAGGCAGCAACCTTGAGGAAAGTGTTCCTAGAGGCCCATAGGGCAACTGGAAGAAAGGTCCAGGAACCAACAGATTCAAGGAGACAGAGCTCAGCTATGGAGCATCACCAATCTGTTGACCAGCCTAATAGCACGTTCTCTTCTGCTTCCTTTTGTAGGGAATGCTGGGAGGCCTACCCTGCAAAATGTAACGTTAGCCCAGCTGTGCCTCTGTCTAGGCCTGAGAGCAGGGCAAGCTCTACCTTTGGGCAGAGTGAGGTGGCTACTTCAGGTGGCAGATGCTCGGGGTGGGGGAGGGAAGGCAGTGGCGGCCCCCCATGAAGTTCCCCACTGTTGCCCTTGAGCCCCTCAGACATCCCCAGACTCCTGAACCGGCGCATGTTGAGTGGCACATGAATACTCTACTTCAGCATCTGTACTGTGTTGTATTCGGCCATAGTGAACTACCTAGGGAGGTGGTGGGCTCTCCCACTCTGGAGGTATTCAAGGTGCAGCTGGACATCCATCTGTCAGGGATGCTTTGACCTGGATTCCTGCATTGAGCAGGGGGTTGAACTCGATGGCCTGGTAGGCCCCTTCCAACTCTGCTCTTCTATGATTCTATGATTCTATGAACTAGCTATGCACTGTTCTCTTAAGTACAGCACCTTCCTTCTGTTTCCCTGGCTGAGGTAAACACCCTGCTGCAGGCCTGTGTCAATAGCCCCACTAGTGAGCCACACTGAATAATGTGTTGAATAAACCTGTTACATTAACAACATGTATCAGCATGGAAACTGAATCAGCGAGTTAGATTCAATGGACAACACACATACTTGAGTGCAAAAGGGCAATGAGTGAATCAGCTCTCAGGGATGCACCTTAGTACTGTACCTTCAAAAATAAGATAAATGTTGTCCCAGCATCATCAGTTAGATAGGAGAAACTGCCTGGGGAGTTTTATATTCTGGGAAATACATCCACTAAAGTATTTAGAATGTCTCTGACTGTATTATGCATTTGAGCGCTGACAGTGTTGTGTCGGCAGCACTGTCGGTTGCCAACTTTATTTCTGGAAGGGGGCTGTGTATTTAAGAGTTGTCCAACAGGAAGATGTTCAGCACATGAAGCTTTCCCTTCACTATATTCCCATGTTGAGTGAAACGGTGGATCTGTTGAGTTTTGGGGATGGTTCACACGACCCAGGCTGCCGGCGGGGGAGGCACCATGGGGCCGTCCGCGGGGTCCGGCGGGGCGCCGCAGACGACCTGCGCCCCACGCGCATGGGCGGACCCCGCAGTCCCCGCACTGTAGTGCGGGCCTCCCGGTGCTAGGGGGCGGGCCCCGGGATGCCCAGAGGGGTCCTTTGCCCCTACAGGCTGGAGCAGCGGCAGCTCTGGCCGCTCTGGGCTGCCGTCTCTGTGCGGACCCCGCGGGACAGCCGCCCGCTGTTCGCACGGCACGGTGGCCACGCGCGGTAGGGGCTTACCCCTCTACCGCCCATGGTCACTTCGCGTGCGTCCCGCGGGGGCACCCCCGGTTGGCGTGCACACGACACGGGAACCGCGGGGGACTTGCGGTTCCCGTGTCGCGCGAACAAGCCCTTTGTCTCTAATGCCACTGTTCAATGCTGCTCTCTCGTGATACCTTGGATGCCTGTGGTGGGTTCCTTTAAGGCATCTCCTCTAGCTTGGGGGTGCAGGGAGGAAGGGGAGCTTGCAATGCCACTGGCTGCATCTCTACCCTTGCCTCAGGTAGGGAGGGGAGAGGGTTATTCTGGCTCCTGGCTCTGGAGCAAAAAGAGTAAGCGAGGAAATGGAGGTGTGGCAAGCCTTCCAGGTCTTCCCAGAAGGGTAGCGACATCTCCGTAATCATGGAGACAGAACGGCGGCTGAATCATTGGGCCTGCCACAAGTCTTGCGGCAGCACTCCTGGGGTCTTTCTACCCTGTTTGCTCCCCCTGCCTCTCTTGGCTCATCGCCCCAATCGCGCCACCACCAGCGGGAGGTAAGAGTCTGGACCCATCCCCCTGGCCCTGGAGGGAGGCTGGACACCCTGGAAACACTGTGCACGGCTGAGGGCATTCCCGATCTCTGTGCAGACCCTCCTCACATCCACTGCAAAGCCCATGTTACTCCGCGGAGGTTTGGAAGATGGTCAGATTGGCGCCACAGTGTCTGCAGCATGTGTGGAGGCCTCCGGATCCTGGCGCATGCCAGTGATGTGATAAAGATATGCCACAGCATACTAGACCAGGTCAGGCTCCAGAATAACAAAGTGGTGTAAAAATGTATTGGTGTTTTGGCGAGAGGTTTTTACAGAAATATCGAAAATTATTGGTACTAATTTAGAGGTCTGTCCAAAATTAGCATTGTTATCAATAACTGAGAAGCTTATTTGTGATCAAAATATGAAGGAGTTAATTGTAAACTTGTTAACTGCGGCCAGGCTAATGATAGCGAGAAATTGGAAAGTGCAACATGTTTTCCTAATAACAGACTTGTATAAGGAAGTTTGGGACATAGCCCTAAATGATAAACTAACTAGTAGTATCAAATGCAAAAAAGGATTGCTAAAGAAGAATAATTTTATGGAGATATGGAATCAATTACTAGACTATGTATTAATAAAGGGGAAGGGTAACATGCCTTGTCAGGATATGTTATATTTTTGGAATTTAGACTTTATTTGATCAAGAGGATAGAAGTATATTAATTGGTCCCTTGAAGGGTGGGGGGGAGCACTATATGATTTATTGTATGTTGACTATGTTATATTTGTGTGATAATTTTGTATTTTGCTAAATATATTTTCTGTGTTATAATTTGCTTTGAAAAATAAATAAAATATTAAAAAACAAAACAAAAAAACAAAAAAAACAAAGTGGATATCCAGTGTGCAACCAGAAATATAAACCATTTAGTCTGTTGTCATTGTCAATGTTTAAAAACCACAAAAGCAGTAATTCTGCAATTTGCTCATCCCTGGACCCCAGCCCTAGTCTGCAGGTACCTCTCACGTAGGCCTCTGAGGTGGTCAACTCATTTCTCAGTGCGGCAGACCTCTGCAAAGTCATGAGCACGGGATGCCTGCCCTCCCTGCCTCCTGCCTCCCCTTCCAGTGCTGGGCTGCAACTGCAGGGCACGGCTGCTCATTTTGCACCTGCTTCTCTCGTCAGGCATTACAAGGGGCTCCTGCCAGGTAAAAAACAACAACAACAACAACAACAGTGGGCTTAGCACTCTCTGTCTGGTGATGATGGGTCAGAATGGGCGTGGATTTCAGTTCAGTTTGGTTTTGATAAGATTTCACCAACATTTACAGAGTTCTCCATATCAGGACACAAACCTTGAGATTTAAAAAATTCGAATGCGGAAGAAAGTGGAACTGAAGGATTCCTCCAGGGCTTTGAGTGCTTTTGTCTTAAAAGTCCCTTGGAAATCAGCCATGCTTGTGGTGCTGAATTAGGGTTGCCACCTCTTTTTTCTGGCAGGCTCCTCATCTTCAAGATGCTCTATAGCTGGCAGGTACCTCATGGTCCTCTCCATGCTGGGAATAGTTGAACCTACTGAAGTACTCTTAGAGTGTTCAATTTATAATGATCTTAGAATTACGGTAAATATATTTCTCCATTGATAAAAACCATTGAAGGGAAGGTCATCAAAGGTTTGCAAAGGTTTGTTTCCTGTTGTCTAATGTTGACAAGTATACATCCTATAGAACATCCAAATTCCTTGTAAATGTTTTACAAATGTATACTGTAAAAACTTAAGGTTATAAGGGAAATTGTTTAATTTCTGAAGATCTATTAACTAAGCTCTGGCCGTGTATAATGGCAAATTGCTGTGATACAATGAAGTTGTTGTTGTTGAAGTGGTGCAGATGGGTGATGATTTAGTTCCAGTTTGTTTTTGATAAGAATTTACCCAAATTCACAAAGTTCTTCATACTTGGGAGAGAAAGAACTTGAGACTTAAACAACTCAAAAGCAGGAGAAAGTGGAACAGTTGGATTTGCTCACCCTTGTGAGTGGAGGGCCCATGAGAAAACACACTGCAGGGTCTGAATGCCATCTGCAGGCAGGCTGCTTATGGACAGGCCTCCTGGCCATATTTCTGTGCCATAACACTGCAATGGTACCCTCCTTGGGGGGTTGCTTTGAGAGGTTTTTAAACCTTTGCACATGTAGATCAGCCCCTGGGCAGAGGCTGTGGGGCCCATCTGTGAGCCCAAGGCCTTATTCACCAGCCTGCACAATTTGCTACAGAGGCCAGACGCCAGAGTGAGACCCTGTTCTTCTTTTCCTCACGAACAATGTATTAGTCCAGATTGAAAAGGGATGTTCCCAAGACACCATCTAATAGCACATGACATAAAACACTGTTCAACACCAATAAAAAGAGAATGCCATAAAACAGTAACAAACTTGCATTCTTGGAGGACTTCTTTCTTCATTCTGGGCAGGCTGACAGATGCTCCATTAGCCATCCCTCCAGCTGTGACTTCAGAGAATCCTTAAACTCCCAGCTGGGTCCTGCCCTTCCTCCAGCACACTATGAACAGTCTCCCACGGCGGGCTCCCTGCCTTTCCATGTGCCAAGGGACTCCTTTACGCATTAGACGTTATTGGGCAAGTTGACGTGAATTTGTTCTCGAGCATTCTCCAGAACATTCTCCACCATGAATTTTAATGTTGACAAATATTCACGGAATACTTGAGGCCAGTATTTTGCCACCTTAGGAGATTTGATTTCAGCATTAGATCCTGGGCAGCATTTCACAGAGGCATGGTCAGTTTTCAATGAATGGGGACATGAAACAAATGGGACCCTTCCCATTTGTTGTCCGTCGTGAAGCAAACACTGCGGAGTCCTGAAAGAGCAGTGAGGCATTCTTTCCTTTCACATCTCCTTCGTGTGGTTCATCCTTGTTTCCCGAGCCACCGGCAGTAGCAAGAGCTTGGCCCAGTGGAGGGTACAAGGAAGAAGATATGGAGGGGGGAGGGGGAGCAGGGAAAACTGACATTAAGTAAAGCTGGGGGGGGCAAATAGATCACTGGGATGCTGGATCACTGGATGCAACCACGGGCTGGATGGGGAGGTCCTGGACACCCTCCACACCGCAACTAGACTTGAAAATCAGGCTGTTTTTTCAAACCTACCTGCTGCACGGCATGGGGCATCTTCACGTCTGGGTGTGTGTGTGTGTGTCTGTCTGTGGGTGCAGTGTGTGGAAGTGTGTGGACATGGCATTGGCCCTGCTGGCGTTTGGCTTTGGCCTCTGCCGCCACTGGCTTGTGGGCCCCGGAAGGTTACCCATGGGGAAATGTGCCCCCCCCCAGGACGAAAACAGCTCCCCACCCCTTCTGCTAAGACTAAGAGTACGCTCTTCAACATTCCAGCAAAAGTCTCCGGCCATCTGAGCAGTCGTCTTCCCTGCACAGAAACCTGTGGAAAGGGGAGGGATGTGATGTGAAGGAATATAAAACAGACAGGCAGCAGTAGTCTGTGGCTTTCATTGTTTGTGGATTTGCTCCTTGGAGAGAGGACAAATGTATCGCAGCAGGTTCCTGCGCGCGGCCTCTGTGGAAGGACCAGGGCTTTTTTTCTGGTGGAACTCGCCGGAACTGAGTTCCAGCACCTTTTCTTCTATTAATTGCATTACAATTTAATCGCCATCTACTCCCGAGGAAATGTAATCCAAGAGTTCCGGTACCTTTTTCTCCAGAAAAAAAAGCACTGGGAAGGACTGTCCCGCCAGCCCCGCGCCCACAGTTCCAAATCATCACTTTCCATTCTAATGCGCAGTTTCAATCTAGTCTGTGTTTCTGTGAGTTTGTTTGGGGGTTCCATTTGGCGAAAGCATTTTTAAATCCATTTTCTTAATTGGTTGGGGGCTGTCTGTTTCTTTCTATTGCTGTGTTTTAAAATTGCATGTTTAATTTATTTGTTTTTATGTTTTACTTGAGATTGTTTTTATCTGTATTTTACTCCTCTTAGCGCCTTGAGTGCCATTTCTGGCTGAAACACAGGATATAAATCTAATAAATAAGTTAAATAAACAAATAAAATACTAACATGCCCTGCCATGTGCACCACTGCAGGCTGTGAGCAACCCCGCCCCTAATTAGGTAGGTGGGTGCTGCCCCAGGAGGGGAAAGGTCATTATCGGGGGAGGGGACTCTTGTTATGTTATTGATTTTTTTGGACGTATTTATAAATCACGCTTCTACCCAGTGGATGCTCAAAGCAATATATAAAATTCAAATAAAAAGCAGCAATAAAATAGAATAAACTAATAGAATCATAACAATAAACTAAAATAGAATAAAATAAAAAGACGCCATACCATTCATCACAATAAAATCAGAAGATGACATTAAAAATGTGGAGAAACGAGCCTTTGGGGGGTACACACACACACACCCTCATGTGTAAGCCAAGTGGGGCCAGTTGAGGGGGCTGGGAGGAAACGAAAGCCTTGGATAGGGCTTTCCGGGCCAGCCAGCCCCCCCTTCCTCCACAAAAAACCTTTAAAAGCTCAACGGAAGAATATAGTCTTCACTGTCTGTCTAAAGCAGTGTTCTCCAACCTTGGGTCCCCAGATGTTTTTGGCCTACAACTCCCAGCATGCCCCAGCCAGCTATGGAACCAGGATGGGGTGACCCTCAGGAAACTGAGGAATGAGAAGAAGCTTGACAGATTCACCTGTCCATGGGTAGGACACATAATGGGGCCTCTGATGTCGACTACATTATGGGCAGGTTCATATGGGATGAGGAAGTCTTTCAGATATGATTTATTCATCTATTTATTTTGTATCCTGGCTTTCTGCCACACACACACACACACACACACACTGGCTGAAGGACCCGTTCTTCGAATGGATTAAAAAACTGATTACTTTCTATCCTGTGGATGGTGTAACATCTAAGTCTTAGATGTTACACCAAGATTTAATGAATTGCATAGCTACGTGACTAGTGCTTCTTGGTACACCACATTTGAAGTTTTACCCTCCAGTGCGAATATCACCAAGTTACTTGGTTTGTAACATTAATCTTGTGGAAACATACTGCAACTTTTCGTACATGGAATCTGGGATGCCAAAGTCACCCCAGAGAAAAGTGCCTCAGGCAAGGCAAATTGTTCATATGAAAGGCTTTGTCTGACTGAATGTTTTCCCCAGGCTGTTAGGATCAGAATAATCATGGATTTCAGGTTTCAGCTACTCAAGGTAAATTCAGACTTAAATCCAGGAAATCTACATAACAAAGGCGAGGCCAAGTCAGCGCTATTAAAAGTAAATTTGCCGTTGAAATGCCTGAGGCCTATAAAACTTTAAATCATCATGCTTTCCCTCAATGGATTTCTTTTCTTTTTGAAGGAGGTGAAAGTCCTACCAGGACAGGATTGTAGGTCTACTTATGTGTAAATTACACCAGAGAATGTGAGCCTGAGGTAAGAAAAGCACCCCAAGATGCAGGATGAAGGTTTAATTTTTTTTTCACAACACAGTTTTTATTAGTGATCCATAAGCAACAACCATGCCAAATTTTAGCTTTCTTGCTTAACAGGAAATATTTATTTATTTATTTATTTATTTATTATATTTATACCCCGCCTTTTTTCCTCCAAGGAACCCAAGGCAGCTTACATAATCCCCCTCCTCCTCTCCATTTTATCCCCACAACAACCCTGTGAGGTAGGTTAGGCTGAGAGTCAGTGACTGGCCCAAAGTCACCCAGTGAGCTTCATGGCCGAGCGGGGACTAGAACCCGGATCTCCCGAGTCTCAGTCCAACACTCTCACCACTACGCCACACTGGCTCCAAATAGGAGATCCATTGATGAGTCAGGGCTTTTGCTTTTATATATAGAGATATATGGCTTTCTATTAAGAAATAGCACCATTGGACTCAAAAACAAACTGGAAGCCAGTACAGCTGTTTCAAGACTAGTGTTATATGGTCTGCAAAACATTTAACAGCCCAAAGTTTGGCCACCATGTTTTGCACTAGCTGTCGTTTTTGAACAGTTTTCAAGGGCAGTCCCATATAGAGTGCATTACAGTCAACCGAGATCAGCTAAGGAATTACTCAATTTATTATCCCCTATTCTCTTGAACTGAGTGAGGTCTGCTGCTTTCTCAACTGTTTCATGCATCAATGCAGCACCACAAGTTATGATAACAGAAGACAAAGAAAAGGCAGAAGTGTTCAATTCCTACTTCGGCTCGGTCTTCTCCCAAAAGAGGGTCTATGACCCCCCTGGCAAACCTGAAGTGCAGACTGAAGGGGCAGGATTGCAGCTTGAGATTGATAGGCAAATGGTCAAGGAGCACCTGATTGCTCTGAACGATTTTAAATCTCCAGGGCCTGACGAGCTGCATCCTAGAGTCATAAAGGAACTGGCAGAAGAACTCTCAGAACCACTGTCTACTATCTTTGAGAAATCATGGAGGACAGGTGAAGTGCCAGACGACTGGAGGAGGGCAAATGTTGTTCCCATCTTCAAAAAGGGCAAGAAGGAGGAACCTGGGAACTATAGGCCAGTCAGCCTGACATCAATCCCCGGGAAGATTTTTGAGCAGATTATAAAGAAGTCAGTCTGCAAGCACCTTGAAAACAATGCAGTGATTACTAGAAGCCAGCATGGATTTGTCAAGAACAAATCCTGCCAGACTAATCTGATCTCATTTTTTGATCGGGTAACCTCCCTTGTGGACTGTGGGAATGCGGTGGACATAATATATCTGGACTTCAGTAAAGCTTTCGACAAAGTGCCTCATGATATCCTGATTAGCAAGCTAGCTAAAAGTAGGCTAGATGGAACAACTATCAGGTGGATCCACAGTTGGCTACAGAATCGGACTCAAAGAGTGCTTATCAATGGTACCTTCTCAAACTGGGGAGAGGTAACGAGCGGGGTACCACAGGGCTCGGTCCTGGGCCCAGTGCTCTTCAACATTTTTATTAATGACTTGGATGAGGAGGTGCAGGGAATGCTTATCAAATTTGCAGATGACACAAAGTTGGGTGGAACAGCTAATACTCTGGAAGACAGAAACAAAATTCAAAGAGATCTCGATAGGCTGGAGTGCTGGGCCGAAAACAACAGAATGAAATTTAATAAGGATAAATGCTAAGTGCTGCACCTAGGGAGAGGAAACCAAATGCAGAGTTACAGAATGGGGGACACTTGGCTCAACAATACTACAAGTGAGAAGGATCTTGGAATTGTTGTAGATCACAAACTGAATATGAGCCAGCAATGCGATGTGACTGCAAAGAAGGCAAATGCTATTTTGGGCTGCATTAATAGAAGTATAGCTTCCAAATCGCGTGAAGTGATAATTCCCCTTTACTCAGCACTGGTTAGGCCTCATCTTGAGTACTGCGTCCAGTTCTGGGCACCACACTTTAAGAAGGACGTAGACAAACTGGAGAGGGTTCAGAGGAGGGCAACAAGGATGATAAAGGGACAGGAAACAAGGCCCTATGGGGAGAGACTGAAAGAACTGGGCATGTTTAGCCTTCAGAAGAGGAGACTGAGGGGAGATATGATCGCACTCTTCCAGTAGTTGAAGGGTTGTCATACAGAGGAGGGCCAGGATCTCTTCTCAATCATCCCAGTTTGCAGGACACGGAATAATGGGCTCAAGTTACAGGAACCCAGATTCCACCTAAACATCAGGAAAAATTTCCTGACTGTCAGAGCAATAAGACAATGGTATCAGCTACCCAGGGAGGTGGTGGGCTTTCCCACTCTGGAGGCATTCAAAGTGCGGCTGGACAGCCATCTGTCAGGGATGCTTTGACCTGGATTCCTGCATTGAGCAGGGGGTTGGACTCGATGGCCTGGTAGGCCCCTTCCAACTCTACTTTTCTATGATTCTATGATTCTATGACATTTAACTGGTGCAATGCTCCTTGCCGCTGTACAGCAGACTGAAGAAATGATCTGTAAAATATTGTTAGGAAGTCGGTGGAGGCAATGAAATTTTGCAGAAGTGTCTGTGGACCTGAGGACATGCACAGTTATTAAGCTGCAACTCTTTTTTTTATTATTATTTTGGTAAACTGCCCAGGGAGCCTTGTGGCTGATGGGCGGTGTAGAAATACATTAAATAAATAAATAAATTTGAGTCATTAATTTTTTAAAACATCTATTTTTATGCTGCTTTTCCTTGAGAGTTCAAGGTGGTTAACACATTCAAATTTGATTTTAAAAAACTGTAAGTAAAAATAACAACACACACACACACAACAAATCATATTAAAACCATCTACAAGTAGCAGGAGTACCATAAAAAGAGGAACCAGACAAAATCATAACAAATAAAAGAAAAGCCAACTAACGTAATTAACAAAAAAACAGCAGCAGAAAGACATTAGCAGAAAAGACTAAGAAGAGGGCAAACAGGTCTTTGCAATATGGCAGGAGGCCAGAAAAGAGGCGGAAAGATTAGCATCTCTTGAGAGGGAGTTCCAGAGCCTGGGCAAGAATACTGAGGGCCTGCATGATTTTTCTTGGCTAAACCAACCATGGGATCAGTGGAACTCAGAAGAGGGCCTCAGATGATTCCCTTAATGAGGTGCAGGTTCATAAAGAAGAAGGTGGTCTTTCAGTCACACCTGCAGTAGAGGTACAGTGTAAGTTGATACCAACTTTTCAGTCACATTGGAATGTGCCAGGTACATGCCAAACATTGCCTGTCTGAAATTCTTAACAACTCTAGGCTGTGCCTAGAGTTTCTTTTGAATCTATTTCTCTTGAAATAAATCTCTAATAAATAATATTTCTACTAAATTTGGAGGCTCCTCTTTATCCAAGGGATTTCAAGGGAAGCCAAAATGTTCAATAACTAGCCAACTCCTCCGGTTGTCACTGTGTTTCACCTAAAGCTAAAGTCATGGTGAACAGTGACGTCCGAAGACATTTTGCTGCCTAAAGTGGAGCCCAAATGCCCCCCTCCCACTGGGGCCGACACTTTGAAAACTCTTTCTACATGATCCAATTCCTTGCTTCATCTATCCCCCACCCATGTCCTGGTGTCTCCTGAAACAGGTTGCTTCACTCTGTTCATGGCAGGGCCAGCCCTCATCATGAATTTGGAGGTTACCCCTCAGGAAAAACATCCAAGGAATTTTGAGCAAAGGCAGTAGCAGTTTTTTTTTTATAAGACTAACAAACCTCTTGGAGGGATTTTGTACATTCTTATGATCAGAGGAACTTTAAGGGAAGGCCAAAGAAGACTAGTAGTGACATTTCTCAGAGGGTGGTTTGTTTGTTTTTTACACATCTTGCTTGAAAAAGAGTAGCCATCCCTGCTCCAACGTCCAAGGAAAGTTTGGATTTCTACATTCTTTCCCACCAACAGATGTCATTCTTCCTGTTTTGTATCCTGCAGGTTTTTAAAATCCTGTCTGCTGTGACAACTGCTTTTGCCGACTCGATCATCATCGCTTTGGTGTGACACATGTGCCTTTGGAGACTTCCTGTCTCCAACCATCTCCACTACCTTGGCAGGAGCTAAAGAATCCTCGCTGCAGGGCCCAGTGGTGCTCATCCTCCCTCCTTGCTGAGAGTGAAATGTTACTCTTCCTGTTGGTGCTGCTGCCTGTGTTCATGTTCCGGCTGCGTCGGCACATCCTTGGCGAGCAGCTTGCTTTGGCATGCGACATCCCAACAGGAGAACTAGCACGTTTGGTGGGCAGCAGGAGATCATTCGCAACCTCTGTAGTCAAAAAGGAGGCAAACCAACTCTTTTGGCTTCCATGGTGGGGCTAGCGAGGAAGAGGGACGTTGCAAAAGTGAACTTGAGATTTTCCTATTAAGGAATATCCTCAGTGTACAGTTTGGCTCAAGGATGCAGCTATTTATCTAACTGCAAAATGTTCAGCGGCAAGTTTTGTACACTAGAAAGACCCCTAGAAGGGCAGGTGCATTACATCTTTGGGTACTCTGCGCTAGAGAGGTAAAATTTCCAGAAATTTGAAGCCATGGGAAAGAACTGGGTTTTTTTTTCCAGAACTTTTCGGGGTAGCTGGGGTGGAAATTTTGGGGGAAATTGCAAAATAAGCAATACTTTTCTTCAGCACTAGTCTTTACAGATATTTGTCGCCTTCCCCGACCTGGTGCCCTCCAGATATTTTGGACTCCAGCACCCATCAGCTCCAGCCAGCATGGCCAAAGGTCAGGAATTCTGGATGCCGTAGTCCAAAACATCTGGAGGGCACCAGGTTGGAGAGGGCTCCTTTGGGAACATACAGCAGCCATTATGTTCCTAAAGTTATATTACGTATAACTTGGTTTGCTCATGAAATCATTATACCTAAAAGCTTTGGAAAGTGAACTCAGTCAGGGCACAATCCTACAGCCACTAGACAGAGCCCAGATGGCTGTAGGATTATTCAGGAACCCACTCTGGGGTCAGTGCCCTCCCTCCGCCCCCGCAGCCGGGGCAGAAAGGACCACACCAGCTGCGGCTCCGAGGTTGGAAGAACAACCCCGGAGATGGACTTTTGTGGGCGGGGAGGGGGAAGGGAGGGGCAGAGACAGGCTCCACAATGTCCTGGCAGCCCCTCACCCTCCCCTCCTTGTGCTCTGGGGCAAACACCTAGACAGCCAAAATTAGCTGTCTAAGGGTTTTGCAGGAGGGAAAAGTCAGTTCGAGAGGCCCAAGGCCAAAGGATGGCCCCTTTAAGACTCTGCACTCTTCAGGAAGGGATGGAAACTGGAATAAAATACAGTAATACCTCGGATTGCGAGTAGCCCATCTCGGAAAGACCCGTCGCCTCCCACTGCTTTGCCTAAGGGCAGGGAGCCGCCGCTCACTCTGCAGGTTGTTGATCCTCCACATCTCTCTCCTTCTCTCCCCCTTCTCTCTCTCTCTCTCTCTCTCTGAAATTTTCATTAGCTGCTTTGAGATACTCTGTCTAAAGGCAAAGCAAGCCGGCTCCCTGGCAGGGAACCCCGTGGAGGCGTGGTGTGGCTCCCTGCTGAGTTTCCATTATTTCTTATGAGGAAACTCGCTTTGATATACGAGTGTTTTGGATTACGAGCATGGTTCTGGAACGAATTATGCTCGTAATCCAAGGTATTACTGTACTTCCAAGGAATGAAAGGCCACAGCTGAGCTCAGACCTTCTTGGGGCAAATTGTCTGCTTCAAGGTATCCAAGGTCCTGCAGCTCTAGCCTGGGCCCACCTGCTGGACTCAGGCACCTCTGACCAAATTTCGGATAGATCTCTTGAGAAATGGCTGAGATAGAGCAGGGGAAACTTTGCCCCCATTGCCCATGTTTACAACAATTTTTGCCCAGGTGCACTAACATATTTTCATATTGTTCTGGGCACTTGAGTGAATTGGTAAGAGCCTTGACTTTTTTCTTAAACTGTGTGTGTGTGTGTGTGTGTGTGTGCAAATCCCACTACATTTGTAGCCTGCTCTTCTTCTCCATATGTTGTATGTAGGTAAAGTATCTATAGGCCACCTTTTAGGGCCAAGCTCTCTTACGGCCACTTATGTAAAAGGAATAACAACAGATTTCCAAGTAATTATAAGCATATTTAAAAAGCAGTTAACACATTCCAAAGTACAGTGCCACACTCATAGAACGCTAATTTAAATGACTAATAAAAGGAGCAATATAAAACCTGCAATTTTAAAACAGCAGCAATAAAAGCCATTAAAACATTCAGCACTGTATCTTAACTAAAAGCAGCTTGGAATAAATGGGTTTTCAAAGCACGCTTGAAAGGCTGCACTATGTATACACGAGGTTATTCCATTTTATCTTCACAACAATTCAGGACTGGTTGCACTGTGTGTGGGGCGGTGGCGGCGGTGGTAGGGGGCGGGGTGTCTTTGGGCAATTTGCCTTTGGAAGAAATCTTCCCATGAGTACATCTTCGCAATTGAAGGCACAGCCGATGGTGATAATGGTGGAAGAAGCAGAAGGACACCCCTGAACCTCCTTTTACAGTCTACTTTGGGGTGGATTCTCACGTGTGCAGGGCCTGGTCGATTCAGAGGAACTAAGGTGCAAGCCACCGGCATTGGCTCTCAGTGAGTGGGTCCCAGCAAGAAGTGCCTTACAGACAGCGCTGACCTCTGGTGCCAGCTGTGCAACAAGATTGCTTGGTTTTGGAAGTTGCCCAGAGCGTTAGAGTAAATGGGATGGAAGGGAATATCCACCATGGAACTACTGCGGCATCCAGAGCTTTGCCAACTCACAAGTGGGCAGGGCACAGGAGGGCAGTTCTTTGACAGTTTTTCTCCCAGTGGTTCTTTGGCTATTGTTTTCTTCCTCCCATTAAAATCAAGCCTGAGGCTGGCACAGAGAGGGGACCTGATCCTGGGGCCTCAAGGGATATTGGAGGGGTTTTGGATCCAGTGCATCCAAACAATGCCTTTGTTTTTGAGACGTAGTGCTGCTGGCAATATATTTATGGCTGTAAGAGATTTCCACAGGCATACCTGGGTCTCCAAAGTGTGTGTGCCCCCCCACCCACCCCGTGCTGCTGCTGCTTCTCTGCCAGTGGGGGTGGGGGAGGCATCTCCAGCCAGCAGATCAGGGAGGGGGGGGCTTGCACTCTAAATCTTCTTGCAGATACTATATTTGAACACGTTTTTTTCTATCCAACACTCTTTGAACCTCAACTTACTGACCCTCCTGTTAGAGATGTGTGCAGGGCTTTTTTGGTTCTGGGAACTGCTTTATATTCCTGAGTATGGCAAAATGTACAGTTACGGTTTTATTTATAAAAAAAAACCTACCAAAAAAACCAGGAATGAAATAATTTGTAACCATTCCCCCCCCCCCCACTGCTGAGGAAAATTGCTCACAGAAAATGTGTATTAGGCAACAATGCATACAAAAATACATATACCGGTACATTTCATCATGCAATTTAAAAAAAAACCCAACAACCCCTCAGTGCTCACGATTTAAAACTGGATAAATTCTCAAAGGCCAAGATGAGCTGAAGACTGGAAAAATGAGAAGCTGAAATTGACAGCTTCATCCATCCCTAGTTTCTAGCCCCCAAGGCTGAAAATATAGGTTTGAAAGTGTACACTGTTCACATGGTAAACTCTCAAAGAAGAGTGGTGGGTTTCCATCATTTCCAGTGTGGGTGGGGTGGGGTGGAAGAGCCGGCACCAATGCGCTGCATAGCTCTCTTCCTCTCTTCCCATGACTGGCTGAAGCAAAAACGAAGTGTGCAAAATAAGGAACTATGGACACATTTGCATAATTTATACAGTTCACAGGATTTAGCTTCCCTTGGGCCTGACAATGGAGGGCTCCTCCACCCCGCTTCCCGCTGCTACTGGCCATGTGCCTTAATAAGCCAGCAGAGAAAGAGAAATTTAGCAGGTGAAGCTTCCCCCATCATGTTATCTGCCTGCCAGGAAAGGTTTCACTACTTCATTTCTTTGTGACAGGTTGCTGGTAAAGGCACAAGAGCAGGGACAAAGAAGAAAAAGTGGCGCCCTCATTTGGGTTACGTACCTTAGCACAGAATGTTGATTCTGTTGTTGTTGTAGTAGTAACACTAAATGGTAGGTTTGGCTATAGATCTCTGTTGAGAATAAGGAGCAACAGGTATTCTGTATTGTGCTTAAGCAGAACTGCCGTGTTCTCAGTCTACTGTCCCCAGTTTTTCTCCTTCCAAGCCCCAGTGTCCAGTGTTGCAGGCAGGAACTGGCCAGGATTAAGATCAGGAGATGGTTCATTTATTTATTATTATTATTATTTATTTATTTATTTATTGTATTTATGAATCGCCCATCTGGCCGGCAAACCGGCCACTCTGGGTGATGTACAACATGATAAAATATAAAATACAGTTAAAACAGTATAAAATTTTAAAATCTTAACCCACCCCATATTCCCGCCTGAATAGCCATGTTTTAGTGAGCGGCGGAAGCTCAGCAGAGAGGGGGCATGGCGGAGGTCACTAGGGAGAGAGTTCCACAGTGTGGG
Organism: Shinisaurus crocodilurus; assembly: GCA_021292165.1. Lineage (NCBI taxonomy): Eukaryota > Metazoa > Chordata > Lepidosauria > Squamata > Shinisauridae > Shinisaurus > Shinisaurus crocodilurus. Next base: position 30,382 of record JAHFWL010001025.1, on the reverse strand, counting down.
GGCCGCCACAGAAAAGGCCCTCTTCCTAGTCCCCACCAGTCTAACTGGGAGTTGTAGGCCAAAAAAATCTGGGGACCCCAAGGTTGGAGAACACTGAGCTAGAGGCTAGTAGGCATGTTCTCTCTCTCCACCCCCTCCAGTGTCCACAATTCCTGTCAGCAATCAGCCTCGCCATTCAGCTGCAGAAGACATGCACAACTGGCGACTCACCATACCACATGCAGCCTGTCAGTCAGGTCTGGCGGCGTGCCAGGGTCTTAGTCAATGTTCTGTTCTTGTTTTCTATCTGGGGCTGTAAAAATGGGGGAGCTGTCCAGTAGCAGGCAAAAGACGAGATATGATTGTCGGGCTGCAATTGGCTTGGTGGTCACAAGTTGTGCTGCTGGCCTTTGACTCCAGCCTATTGAGAAGTGGAATGGAAGGAAGGCCAAGGGTCAAAGGCAGGTTCCTTGATTTTCCCATGGGGAATCTCAAAGTGAGACTCACTCAAGGAGAGCCTGGCATCACATCTCAGCACAAATTCTGCGGGACAGCCAAAACCTGAAATTTGATCAATTTCACATCCACAATTAATCACCTCTGTAGTGGATCCTGTAGTTCACTGCTAGAGAATATGACATCATGAAGAATTCTTCTTCCCCTATCAGACTGGCAGTAAGTAGTGGAATCACTTGTTCATCACCATCCTACTTGGAGGAGGAGTAACAGCTTCTTAGCAAACCAGCAAACTGGTTCTTTCACCAGTTTATTCTCCAAGGTCTTGTTGCTGCTATCAGATTGCCCCATCTGCCCTGGCCTGTCTTTCAAGCTGGCAGAACTATCTCCAGTTTGTTCCAATGAAGACTGCTGTGCACTTGATATTTCTATGAGATGGTATTGAAAGCTGCTGAGAAATCCAGGAGAATCACCATTCACCAAGGTCACACACACCCGTCTCTCTCCCAACACATAGGCTGGTGGAGACCTGGGGTGACCAAAGCTGTTTCCAAGGCAAAGCCCAGCCTGAACCCCAACTGAAATGGATGTAGATAATTGGTCTCATCCAAGAATATCTGCAGCTGATCAGCAACCACCTGCTCAAGCTCCTTGCCAAGGAAATGAACATATACCACCGGCCTATAGTTGTTAAGATCTTCTGGATCCAGAAAGGATTTATTCAGGAGTGGTCTCACCACTACCTCTTTGAGTTGTTCCATAGAATCATAGAATCATAGAAAAGTAGAGTTGGAAGGGGCCTACACAAGGCCATCGAGTCCAACCCCCTGCTCAATGCAGGAATCCAGGTCAAAGCATCCCTGACAGATGACTGTCCAGCTGCACCTTGAATGCCTCCAGAGTGGGAGAGCCCACCACCTCCCTAGGTAGTTGGTTCCATTGTCTTATTGCTCTGACAGTCAGGAAATTTTTCCTGATGTTCAGGCGGAATCCGGGTTCCTGTAACTTGAACCCATTATTCCATGTCCTGCAAACTGGGATGATTGAGAAGAGATCCTGGCCCTCTTCTGTGTGACAACCCTTCAAGTACTGGAAGAGTGCGATCATATCTCCCCTAGGGATGTAGCCGAGCAGCCCGTCAGACAGGATCAAGGCCCGAACTGGGCCTGCTCGTGTCCGACGGGCTGCAGTGCTCAGCCCTGCGTGCGGGCTTTACCGGGGCTCTCCGCCGAGCGGAGAGCCTTCCTCCCTGTCCGATGGATGCCGTCGTGTCACTTCCGGCGTGGAGGAAGTGGCGCGACGGGACCCTGCTCCGTCGTGCTGGACCCCCCGCGCTCTGTTTTTGGCTGTGGAAACCAGGGCAACAGGGCTGTTTAAGCCCTGTTGCCCTGGTTCCTCCCGCCAAAACAGAGCGTGGGCGGGGGTCCAGTGAGACGGAGCAGTGGCTCCGGCGGCGGCTGAGGCGTCTGAGGCGGCAGCGCACAGGAGCGCAGGACCAGGTAGGCGGCGGCGGGTCCTGGTGGCAGCAGCGGGGGGGGTCTGGCAGCGGCGGGGGGGGTTCTCCGGCGGCGGCTCGAGCGGTAGGCGGCGGCGGCTCCTCGTGGTGGCAGCTCCTCGCGGCAGCGGCGGAGGACGGGGGGGTCCGGCGGCGGGGGGGTTTCTCCGGCGGCGGCTTGAGCGGTAGGCGGCGGCGGGTCCTGGCAGCAGCGGCAGGGGGGTCCGACAGCGGGGTGTGTTTTTTTCTCCGGCAGCAGCTCGAGCGGCTCAAGCGGTGCGAGCGGCGCGGACAACGCTCCGCGCCGCTCTGAAGAGTGGGATCGGGCCGCCGCCACTCGCGCAGGGGGGTGAGCCTGGAGCGAGCCTCAGCCAACTCCAGCTCGGCCCCACCACTAGGTCTCCTCTTCTGAAGGCTAAACATGCCCAGTTCTTTCAGTCTCTCCTCATAGGGCCTTGTTTCCAGTCCCTTTATCATCCTTGTTGCCCTCCTCTGAACCCTCTCCAGTTTGTCTATGTCCTTCTTAAAGTGAGGTGCCCAGAACTGGACGCAGTACTCAAGATGAGGCCTAACCAGTGCCGAGTAAAGGGGAATTATCACTTCCCGCGATTTGGAAGCTATACTTCTATTAATACAGCCCAAAATAGCATTTGCCTTCTTTGCAGCCACATCGCATTGCTGGCTCATATTCAGTTTGTGATCTACCACAATTCCAAGATCCTTCTCCCTTGTAGTATTGTTGAGCCAAGTGTCCCCCATTCTGTAACTCTGCATTTGGTTTCCTCTCCCTAGGTGCAGCACTTGGCATTTATCCCTATTAAATTTCATTCTGTTGTTTTCGGCCCAGCGCTCCAGCCTATCAAGATCGCTTTGAATTTTGTTTCTGTCTTCCAGAATTAGCTGTTCCACCCAACTTTGTGTCATCCTTCTGTGCATCCAAGGCTGTAATCCTATGCAGAGAGTTATGCACATTAGAACATAAGAAGAGCCATGCTGGATCTGACCAAGGGTCCATCTAGTCCTGCATTGTGTTCGCACAGTGGCCAAGCAGCTGCCCATGGGATTCCACAAGCAGGACATGAGTGCAACAGCACCTTCCTGCCCATGTTCCCCAGCAACTGGAGTACATAGGCATACTGCCTCTGATACTGGAGGTAGCATATAGTCAATCAGAACTAGTAGCCATTGATCACCTTCTCCTCCATGAATTTGTCCAATCCCCTTTTAAAGTCCTCCAAATTGGTGGCCATCACTACATCTTGTGAAAGGGAATTCCATAGCTGTGTGTGAAGAAGTACTTCCTTTTATCTGTCCTGAATCTCCCACCGATCAGCTTCCTGGGATGACCCCACTAAGCTAGGAATGAACTCGCAAGGTGATTTGACGAAAGCCATCTCCTAGTCCTAGCCTCCCCGCGCACCCACTTCCATTTGCATTATGGGAATAATAATACTGACCATCCTTACAGGTTTGTTGTAATGATTACAACAAGATAGCTCATATGAAGCACTTTGAAATGTGGAAGTGGCTTATGCTATCATTATTTCAGGTCCCAGTAACAATGGCCCTCTTCTGCTCTCCCCCCACCCCTGGCTCCTGGGCCTTTCGCGGCTAGAAGAGAGTGTTCTGCCAACTGTTTTCCCAAAGGGCATGGCAGGGGTTCTTTAATGAATTCTCATGCCATAATAAATCCAGAAGGATCGAGCCAAACACCTTTTATTGCGAGTTAAGATCCTTATTATACAGAGTACAACAATCCCAAGTTCCTTAGTAAGAGCCCCAACCGTTGGACAGGCAGCTTCTAGCTGGTCCCACAAGGCACGGAGTGCAGTGGGGAAGACCCATCCGAGCCCAGCCACAGCCGTCTTCTCCCCTTTCTCCCCTACGCCCAATATGTGCATAGAATCATAGAATCATAGAAAAGTAGAGTTGGAAGGGGCCTATAAGGCCATCGAGTCCAACCCCCTGCTCAATGCAGGAATCCAGGTCAAAGCATCTCTGACAGATGTCTGTCCAGCCGCACCTTGAATGCCTCCAGAGTGGGAGAGCCCACCACCTCACTAGGTAGTTGGTTCCATTGTCTTATTGCTCTGACAGTCAGGAAATTTGTCCTGATGTTTAGGTGGAATCTGGGTTCCTGTAACTTGAGCCCATTATTCCGTGTCCTGCAAACTGGGATGATCGAGAAGAGGTCCTGGCCCTCCTCTGTGTGACAACCCTTACATTTCAGGGGAGGGCCCCCCAAACTCTGCCTTCTCATCCTCCCATGGAAGTGGCGCACTAGCCGATTCAACACTTGAGCCACGGGAGTCCAGGCATCAGCACAGGGCCATCCAGGGATTCTGGTTTGGCTTAACTTCGCATAACGTTCCACAGGCTTTTTCCTCCATGAGCACGTAACCGTTTGCCTCGCACGGGCGTAGCGGGCCGAAATCGGCCCCGCTCACGTCCGCGCGGGGCTCACACAGGCCTACCGTGGTCCAGCGGCGGCTTGCCTCTACGCGGCGAGCCGCCTGCACTGGTCCCGTCGCGACACTTCTGGCGCGGTGGAAGTGACACAACGGGACCCTGCTCCGGCGCGCTGGACCCCCGCACTATGTTTTTGGCGGGGGGGGGACCAGGGCAACAGGGCTGTTTAAGCCCAAAAACATAGCGCGGGGGTCCAGCGTGCTGGAGCAGGGTCCTGTTGCGTCACTTCCGTTGCGCCAGAAGTGACGCGATGGGACCAGCGCGCCAGTCGGGGGCAGCTCGAGCGGCGCAGAGGATGCTCCGCGCCGCTCGGAAGAACAAGGCGGGGGGGCGCCACCGTGGAGAATTATGGCGGCGGAGAGGCAAGCGCCCCCCCACAGGTATGTGAACACCGCTACATGATCACAATGATAGCAATCACTGATGCTAGGAAGATTATGGCTAGGGAATCCTGCCAACTACACCGCGCCCTTTGGGAAAACATTTGGCAGAACAGAGAGGCAGAGAGCATGGCTCTTCCTGGTGTGCAAATGCAGTGATGGATAAAGTGGCACCTGCTGTATTTCTGCCTGTCATGGGACTATTAATGGAGCACAGAAGCCCTTTCGCAGGACATAAAAGAGAGAGAAGTTGGGCCACCCTAGTCAATATTCGCTACTTTGCTCACACCTTATACAAGCAACGTACATGATTTTTATGATACAGAAGATGAAGACAAATGGAACCAAATAGGATTGTGTGAAGAAAAAAGTGCCTTAGCTGAGTTTTGCCCCTCGACTGTACTCAGGGAACGTTATACCCCAAGTTCTAATTAGCATTTAATTATTTCATACTTGTCTGCCTGGCACTGTTGTGAGGTGTTTTTCCCCACTATCACTTCATCCTCCCTGCTCTCCTTCATAAAAAAAAGAAAATGGGCCACCAGTGAAGGCTGCAAAGTATCATTTCTTATTTTAATTATTCTAGTTGTTCTTTTTTTTAAATCAAAAACCTTCAGGAAAACAACAATTAGACTGCCTGGTGACAGAGAAATGTCCCAAACGCTGACCAATTAGGCTACAAAAAAATCTCTAAGGGAATGTGAAAAAAACTAAACACACACACACACACACACACACACACACACACACACACACGGGGCTGCAAAGACAGAGGCAGGGAAGAGGGAACAAGTGTTTTTGCTGTGATCCTTAAGCCTTCCCCAAAGAGGATTGTGCTTATTCAGCACTAACATAACTGATCTCTGTTTTGTCTACCTTCTGAGCTTTGATATTTTAAGATGCTACTGCCAGTATCTCATCTGCTATGGCTGTTGCTTTTAATGATTATGTGTCATGTCAACAGGCATTGGGGAAGCAATAACACATAATACTACCATTAAAGGAAACCAGAAGAAAAATGGAGCAGTTGCCTTGTACCGTGTGCAGTTTTTTCTTCCAAACCAGACACAGCAAAAACAAGTTTTGCACTCAAACGGTGCATCGCCAAGGACAGCTGCTTGACCCACCTGGCTCTCTCTTTGTGGACCTTGGAATCATGTCATTTCTCACTGCTTTTGCTTTCACACAAGGGCTTCTGGCTTGTTTGCATCTCTGCTAATGAAACTCGTCAGTGATATGTGCAGGAATACAGGATAGGAGAGGCAGGCAGCACGGCCGTTAACACGTCTTCGGTGTTATTTCTTTCATTTTGCCTCTGCCAAGAGACGCTGGGTGATGATTTAGCCTCTCACAAGCAGTGCCATCAGTAAGGTCTGGCAGGGGTGAAGTTTTTCATGACACGGAGAGAAGCATTTCCACCTGCTAATGTCTTAAGTGGATTGGGACCAAGGGGATAATAGGGACCGACCACCTCCTTCTGCATGAACCTCCTGTGTTGCTGAGATGTTCCTTAGAGGTCCTGGTAGCCTACACCAGTAAGGTGAAACAATAACTGGTTCATTTCTTCATACAGCAGTTTTTTTCCTCCCCGTTTTGCTGTTGCTGAACCGAACCCCCGACACGGTTTGCATCTTACTTCCCTTGCAGCAACAGAGCAACCTCAGGCGTTGCTAGAGGAATTCGTCTACCATTTATTATTTATACAGTGAAAGTGGTGAGCAGGCATATAAAGATGTTAGACACCCCTGAGAATGCAACTGCTATTTTGCAAGGCCCCCAGTGGCACACAAAGTTGTACACAAAGCTTAACTGATGTGAAAAACAACAAAGATTCATGAAGTGTGAAAATATCCCTGGCTGACCATTCAGTTATGAAAAACCACTCCTCTCATTTCAAGAACTTTCCAGTGCTGTGGTTTTACATGAGTTGTTCTGCAGGAAATGTTAGCTTGAATTAAGGTATATACACAGGCAGTCCCCAGGTTATGAATGTCCGACTTATGGACAACTCATACTTACAAATGGACCGCCATGCCGGACTTCCAGGTTCCCCGGCTCTACATCATTTACACAGAGTATAGCGTAAACATGGCTGCAAGTTGTGTAAATCCTATTTTTAATGTATACTACGCTATACTCTGTGTAAACGGCATACAGTATCTTATGCCATTTTCTACGTAAACAATGTAGAGCCAGGAAACTGTATGTGCCTGTTCCAACTTACATACAAATTCGACTTAAAGTCAGACTTAAGAACGTATCTCGTTCGTAACCTGGGGGCTGCCTGTATCTCACACACATGGAAGCTTTATGTGTTTAATTTTTGTCATTTGTAAATTGCAAATATTGCATTCAGATGAATCAGGCTCAAATAGCAATATGATGAGATTACATTTGACTCATTGCAAAACAGAATTGGAGGCTCCTGGTTAGCAAAGGTTGCCATCTTCCTTGTGTGGACAGAAGCCTTTTGTCTTCAACTGCTGTCTGCGTGGCAGGCAAAATGCAGCAGGTGACGCTTTACTGCTATGGAAGGGTACTTCTGGGACAAGCTGGGGCCTAAGGGAGGGGCGAAGCTGGGATTTCATTGTTGGGTAGTCCCGGGGGGGGCAAGCTGGGGTTACCAGTGAGAGCCAGTGTGGCGTAGTGGTTAGGGTGTTGGACTGGGACTCGGGAGATCCGGGTTCTAGTCCCCGCTCGGCCATGAAATTCACTGGGTGACTTTGGGCCAGTCACTGACTCTCAGTCTAACCTGCCTCACAGGGTTGTTGTGAGGATAAAATGGACAGGAGGAGGAGGGTAATATAATGTAAGCCACCTTGGGTTCCTTGCAGGAAAAAAGGCAGGGTATAAATATAATAAATAAATAAAATACATTGTTAGGTAGTCCCGAGGGGGGGGGGAGAGCAGGGATTTCATTGTGCAGTCCCGGGGGAGCTGGGAGTCCCGGGGGAGCTGGGATTTCATTGTGTAGTCCCAGGGGACCTTTCCTATGGAGCGATTCAAAACAGCAGTCAGCTACCTTAAGGAATTTCGAACAAATAGTGCCTATCGTTTCACCCAGTGAGTGCCCATGAAGCTCACTGGGTGACTTTGGGCCAGTCACTGACTCTCAGCCTAACCTACCGCACAGGGTTGTTGTGAGGATAAAATGGAGAGGGGGAGGAGGATTATGTAAGCCGCCTTGGGCTCCTTGCAGGAAAAAAGGCGGGGTATAAATGTAATAAATAAATAAATAGGAAAATGATGACCCGTGCAAACTTGGCACGGTCACTCTTCATCACACGAGCAAAGCCGCGGGCAACAGCTAGTTCAAAATAAATGTTATCATGAAATGAAAGTTTAAAAGCCACATTACAGTGAGTTTAGCACAGGAAACATGAATGTGAGAGTCAGGATTAACTGCTCATTTGTTTGTTACCATAGTGTGCCATTGGAGCTGCTTTCCCACACTTTTAGATGAACAACTAGATAGAGAATCAACACCGGGAGGGGTGTGTGTGACGTAATTTCTTCACGTGCCATCACCACTCTGCCCCAGGTGACTCAGCTCACCCATGTGGCTCCCACATCTAGATGTCACCGGAGTGGCACGAGAAGAAGCCATCCTGCAGCTCCCCAGAGGGCAGCCCAGAGAGCCCCACCAGGGCCTTCCTCACAGATCGGCCATCAGTTGGATGAAGAGAAGAGATCACTCCCTGTTCTGGCACTGCAGTTACCAGTGTAGAACAGGAATTTTTATTGGGATTGCTGGGGGTGGGGGAGGTTAAAGCTCCTCAGCTCCCCACTCCCCCCAGCAAACCTGATGCAGGGAAGACTGCTGTTTCCACACTGCTAACAGTAGCAGAGAAAACACAAAGCTCATCAAGGTCGCTGACAGGGACGCTTTGACCTTGGCCTTCCCAGTGGTCCTGAGGTTGTGCCGTGTGTCTCTGTGTGAAGGTGTGTGTGAGAGAGAGGGGGGGGGTTGCAGGTCCACCACCAGCCACTGTTAGCCCCGCCCAGCAGAGCAGCCCCCAAAGGATTCTCCAGCCACCAGCGCAAGCCCTTCACCCAGGAAAGGTTGCCCTGTAGCAGGTCCCGCCCTGCTGCAGGAACATATGAATTGCCTCCATGGCTTGTCAACTTCATGCGGGAATCCAAAGCACACTTAGAGCACAGCGGGCCAAACAGTTGCTTGCTGGCGTGCTGCTCTAAGGGGGTGGGTGGCCTGTGGCCTGCAGTGCCAGTGGTCCTCTCTCCCACTTAATTGCACGTGACCTGTGGCACACGTGTCAAAAAGATTGCCAGCATTTTACTGGAGAGTAAGCCCCATTCAACTTAGTGAGACTTGCTTCTGAGTAAACATAGAATCATAGAATCATAGAAAAGTAGAGTTGGAAGGGGCCTACAAGGCCATCGAGGCCAACCCCCTGCTCAATGCAGGAATCCAGGTCAAAGCATCCCTGACAGATGGCTGTCCAGCCGCACCTTGAATGCCTCCAGATTGGGAGAGCAGCGCCCACCACCTCCCTAGGTAGTTGATTCCATTGTCTTATTGCTCTGACAGTCAGGAATTTTTTCCTGATGTTTAGGTGGAATCTGGGTTCCTGTAACTTGAGCCCATTATTCTGTGTCCTGCAAACTGGGATGATCCAGAAGAGATCCTGGCCCTCCTCTGTGTGACATCCCTTCAACTGGTACTGGAAGAGTGCGATCATATCTCCCCTCAGTCTCCTCTTCTGAAGGCTAAACATGCCCAGTTCTTTCAGTCTCTCCTCATAGGGCCTTGTTTCCAGTCCCTTTATCATCCTTGTTGCCCTCCTCTGAACCCTCTCCAGTTTGTCTACGTCCTTCTGAAAGTGTGGTGCCCAGAACTGGACGCAGTACTCAAGATGAGGCCTAACCAGTGCCGAGTAAAGGGGAATTATCACTTCCCGCGATTTGGAAGCTATACTTCTATTAATGCAGCCCAAAATAGCATTTGCCTTCTTTGCAGCCACATCGCATTGCTGGCTCATATTCAGCTTGTGATCTACAACAATTCCAAGATCCTTCTCACTTAGTATTGTTGAGCCAAGTGTCCCCCATTCTGTAACTGTGCATTTGGTTTCCTCTCCCTAGGTGCAGCACTCGGCATTTATCCCTATTAAATTTAATTCTGTTGATTATGCTGCACTCCTCTTTACCCCCTACCTAGAGAGAACTTGGATGGCCCCAGAGGCTCTCAGCATCTTTCAATGGACTCTGGAGAAATAAACTTTCCCAAGAGTCCGTTTTCCTTGCAGCAGCCACTCACAGCTTCCATTCTTCCTCCTTCATTTTTATACCTTCCGCTTGAGTCTGGACCACAAGGTAGTGCTGCTTATGAGTGGAAAGAGGCTGCCCTTGTCACTTTGTTCCAGAAACATTTCTTGAAGCCAAGGAATGTTCCATGTGAATGAGTAGCTACAAAAGAAAAAGTTAATTAACAATTAAGACCATAAATCAATTGCAGTTTGTTTTCACTACAGTTGAAAAGACAAAACTGTTTGATATTTGCCTTGGAAAGATCAGCAGAGTCAAGGGCAGAAAAACAAATGTAATGAAAGAAATGATAGATATCCCTATTGTATTCTCTGATGATAGGTAAAGCAGTAAACCATGAATAGCAGAACTCAAAAGGCCCCCTTCTTCCGTATTCCCTGTGCAGGATCCACAACAAAGTTGCCACTGTTTTAATGGACAGAATTTCTTAACCGCTGCACGGTAAGCAGAAGGTAAAGTGGTACAGCTTGTCCCAGAAGTACCCTTCCATAGCAGTAAAGCGTCACCTGCTGCATTTTGCCTGCCACGCAGCCAGCAGCTGAAGACAAAAGGCTTCTGTCCACACAAGGAAGATGGCACGCAACCTTTGCTAACCAGGAGCCTCCAGTTCTGGTTCACAATGGCCAGGTTCACACAACACACTAACCCACCCTGCAAATAACCAACAGTGGTCAGGCTCACCATGGGTTGTCCCTCCCACTCCTTCCCCCTCTTACCAAGATTTTTTTTTTTTTGTACAAGGACTTACACATATGTATATGCATATGTCCCTGTCAAAAAAGAACCCAATTAGCCCTGTCAAAAACCCCATTTTAAAAGGAATCCTGGGGCGGCTCGCAGTTTTCCACTTTCCCAAGCACCTAGAGTCTTGGGAAAGGGCAGAAAAGTGCGAGGACACCGAGAAGAGTCAGGCTCAACACAAAAAACTGGAAGATCTTGCCACAAGGGGGGGGCACCCCCCTTTCACAAGCAAATATCACTTTCAGTTTTGTTTTCCCTTGACAGCTCACATTTTAACAGCTGTCAAGAGAGTGCAAAGTAAAAAATGGACCTATTTGCAGCCTCTCTGGGTCAATATCCACGGTTTGTGCCTGCTGAACTTTAACAGCAGACACCTCCCAGGATATTGCCCAGGTGAGGTTTCCTATTTCGGACCCCTGCAAGCGTGCACCTCCACACTTGCGCAAGTCCAACTACATTAAAAAAGAAAAATGAAAGAAAAACATTGTGCAAATTCCTTTCTCTTAAAAAAATTCAAAAAGGGGCAGCAAACAAGTGACAGCTCCTCCAATGTGCCACTTGGGCACTTGGGCTGTCAACTCAGAGGTCACGAAAATCAATCTGGGGGGGGGGATGGGCAAAAGGAGGGAAGGCGCAGCAAGCGTAAAAGTGCTCGCCGTCGCCCTGGGGGGACACTGGGCCAGCAATGGTCACTCCGCTGTGCTGCTCGGGCATTGGTGGAGCAGCTGTCACTGGCCCAGGCAAGCAAGCGGCTCACTTGCCACCTTCGCAACCCACGATGGGGCTGGGCGCCTGGGTTCAGATGACAGGACAACCCATCATGGGTTCAACAACTCCAGGAACAAGCCACGGTTTGTCAGGGTGGCTTCTTGCACTCAACAGGTCACCCTGCAGGAAGCTTGTCACTCATAATGGATTGTCATGCCAGAGAGCTCGGCTGTTGGGTGGTATATAAATAAAATATAATGATGATGATGATGATGATGATGATGATGATGATGATGATGATGATGATGATGATGATGTGAACCCCGTCATTGAATCTAATGCAATCTCATCATATTGTTGCTTTAGCCTCATTCCTCTGAATGATTCAGGAACATCCAAACCTCTTGGTAAGTGTAGATAAGCAAGAGTACTAGGACACAGAGGAGGGCCAGAATCTCTTCTCGATCATCCCAGTTTGCAGGATACAGAATAATGGGCTCGAGTTACAGGAACCTAGATTCCACCTAAATATCAGGAAAAATTTCCTGACTGTCAGAGCAATAAGACAATGGAACCAACTACCTAGGGCGGTGGTGGGCTCTCCCACTCTGGAGGCATTCAAGGTGCAGCTGGACAGCCATCTGTCAGGGATGCTTTGACCTGGATTCCTGCATTGAGCAGGGGGTTGGACTCGATGGCCTTGTAGGCCCCTTCCAACTCTACTTTTCTATGATTCTATTATTCTATGACTTCCATTAACTTGGGACGACCATTTATGAGCATAGTGAATTTGCATGTCTGCCAGTCCCTTTGGGAAGCTGTGCAAGGAGGGAGATTCAGACTGGTCCTCCCCTTGCCCCAGTCACACACACCGAGGCCCTGCTTGCATTGTGCAGACAGGAACGTCAGGAAGTGCTTGGCACCACAGGATTCCGACTGGGAGCTCTGAGAACTGGGCATCAATTCATTGCACTACCAGATGGTCTGGTCAAATTATAGACTTTCAAAGATATAGAGTTGGAAGGGGCCTACAAGGCCATCAAGGGGCCCACAAGGCCATCAATGACTGCACTGCAGCCAACCTTCCAAACACTCTTGGCAATTCAGAGCACTGATACCCAGGGCTTTTTTTCTGGTGGAACTCACCGGAACTGAGTTCCAGCACCTTTTCTTCTATTAATTGCATTACAATTTAATCGCCATCTACTCCCGAGGAAATGTAATCCAAGAGTTCCGGTACCTTTTTCTCCAGAAAAAAAGCACTGCTGATACCAGTATTCTTTAAAACAGTAATTCAAATGTTTATGAGTTTCATCATTGGAGGGCTGCAATTCCTTTAAAATCCCACAAACCCTAATAAAACTGAGAGTTGGCAATGGCGACTCAACCATGTGTGCAATAAGCACAAGCGCAAACACAGACATCCTTTGCAAATGTGTTCAGTCAATGAGGTTTTCCTGGGAGCTAATATCACTCAGGATCTCAGAACATCACATCTGTCCACTCCAGTTTACTGAATTTAATGGAGCTTTAAATTTTGATATGCATGACTCAGAAGACCTGTGCCGAAGTAGATGCAAAAACTCAAGAGATGATCTCTCCCAATCTGGAGGCATTCAAGGTGCAGCTGGACGGCCATCTGTCAGGGGTGCTTTGACCTGGATTCCTGCACTGAGCAGGGGGTTGGACTCGATGGCCTTGTAGGCCCCTTCCAACTCTACTTTTCTATGATTCTGTGATCTCAACCTGTTGTATTCCCTTAAACCAGGCATTTCTATATAAAATATCCCACCTGATGCTTAGCATCTTTGGCCTACAATCCTAAGCACATTTAGTAGGGAGTAAATCCCTTCAAAATAAATGAGGGTTGGAACATAGGAAGTTCCCTTATGCCAAGTCACAGCAGTCACCCAATCTTGCCTACACTGACTGGCAGTTACTTTCCTGGTTTTCAGGTAGAGGGTCTTTCTCAGTCCTACATGGAGATTCTGCCAGGGACAGAAGCTGGGGCCTTCTGCATGCAAAAGCAGTGCTCAGCCAGCAAGCTACAGTTACTTCTGCTACAGTTGTCAGATCAGCATTCTTTGCCACAACAATTACGGCTACATCATCATCAAAACATGGACAGGCTGATGCTGCAATTGTGCTTAAAGTCAGAAAAATCCCAACTTTAGTGTTTACTGCTGTCCTCCTGTTTAACAACATGGAAAATAGAGTGCAACAGTTTGGCAGCAATGTTATCTGGAATAACTGAGTGAACATGGGATGCCATTTCCACAGAAAACGGCTAGTGGGGAAGCAACCAAAGAGTGCAACATGCATAGGCTCAAGCAATACAGTCTTACCCCTCAAAATGGGGACAGGACAAGGAACATAGCACATCCATTAGGGTAGCCAAGTATCCTCTTTTATAGAGGACAGTCCTCTATTTGAAGAGCTGCCAGAGGACTGTCCTCTGTTTAGAAGGCACCCTCTGTTTGAAGGGCTGCCCCCCGTCCAAGTTTGGTTTAAGGTAAAAGAACCCTCAGAAGGAAGAGCTAAAGGGCCTTGAAGCTGCCTATGATGAACAGCACCTGGACAGCAGACTTGGCAAGGCACACAGGTCCCTGGTTAGTGGTTACAGTCATCTACACTATGGTGAGATGTGCTTTTATTTCTGTTTAAATTATAATAATTATTTCTACATTCGCAACTATACATATAAATTAGTATATGCAAATTGTATGCAAATTGGCACCCTCTTTTTTGGTGATGCATTTCCCCTTTTGTGGCCATTGAGAAGTAGTGGTTCCCCTGACACACACTGGTCTCTCTCTATGCATCGTTGCATGCTGGGCCCAGAAGTGGTACTCCGGAGAGGCTCTCTATAGTTAGGAGGAACATGATGTGCATAAGACTATAGTAGTGTAAAAGAGATACCAGCCATATTGCCCTGTTTCTGAACTTTAATATTGATTGCTTGGACAAACCCTTTATGACTCCTTTCTCACAGGCCATTGTCTTGCTCCCCGCCCCTAAATACAGCATTGCCATTAACATGACAAGTTGAAACTGAAAAGTTGAGGAATATTTGATGCAGCTCAGTCAACAGTTGTGTCAGGAAGGATGCCCTGTGACCTACTTCCACAGCTCCAAGAAAGCCACAAAGCTCACAAGAGCGCTACATGGAAAGCACTACAAATCGACTGGGGCAGATTTATTGCCAAACAGGGCCGGAACCACTGAGAGACAGATGCACAATGCGAAGAGGCCAGATACAGGAAGTACCCATGAAACCTGATCTGAGGCTGCATCTGGTTCACCTTTTCATTTGCCAAAGGAATTTTAGGAGAGGCTCACCATTGAGGGGGGAAATAAAACCCATCACAAGCTTTCCAACTGCCTGAGTCACATGCCAAGAAGGGAGCCTTCTTCATCCATAAAATTCCCAGCGCACAGTTGACACTCATACAAGGGAGGGGCCAGGCCAGTTCCAGCCTCTAAGTGTAGAATGAACGGGGCCTTTGAGTATATTTGAGTAAGTATATTTGAGTATATTTGAGTAAGTATATTTCCTACCAATATACTTACCTCCTGCATGAGTTGTAGCCCCCGCTGTTCAAAAGCGTTGGTCTTTCCCACATGCCAACAGCTCAACACCAGCCCTGACCCCACGCTTAGGCCTGTTAATTCAACTGTGGGCCCCTTTTCAGTTGAGAGAGAATGGGGGGATTGGGGGCTCCATTTCCATAGCTGGAATGATAATTCTTAGCTTCATATATTATAATGCTGCTATCATGCAGAGCAACCCCAGAGCTCTCTGCCCCATGGCAGACAGGCAAACAACCGCTAGCCAGTCACCTACCCAGAGTTTATGAGCACTGCACTGTGACCTAGAGTACTCCCGCGGATCCAACTTCTGGTTTATATTACAGCAGAAGAGCCACCGTCACTGCCAAAAGAAAGCTGCATTTTTTGGAAAGAGGAGGGCAGGGAGAGGGAGGACAACAGAGTACAAAAACTCCGCACAAACAATGCTGTTTTCTGGCTTCCAGACATGTAGTTCAGCTTGGGAATTGCCCTCTTGGTCATGTAAATCACTTCTTCCATGTAGCATTGGGGACCAAGTGAAGAATCTTGCATAAATGCAGATCCACTCTTGCACTCCCAGAAGGAACTAAAAGCGATGTCCATGGGAAGGCCTGGTGTTTAGCCCCTCACGCGAGCTCTTGGCAAACCTTGCCATTTGTCAACAGCTGCCAAAAGGAAAGCCTTAGATGGCCATGTAATAATTTTTGCCTTCTTCTTTCAGCTGTCCTTGAGGCTGAAATCCTGAGGTGGCTGTAGAGTAGAAGAGCTAGACAGTGTTCTCCAACCTTGGGTCCCCAGATGTTTTTGGCCTACAACTCCCAGCATCCCCCAGCCAGCATAGCTGGCTGGGGCATGCTGGGAGTTGTAGGCCAAAAACATCTGGGGACCCAAGGTTGGAGAACACTGAGCTAGAAGGATGAGAGGGTGGAAGGGCACCTCCATTGCAAAGCCAGCAGGGGAAGCAGAGCTGCAAACTGATATTCTGAGGCTGCTGGGGACCACAAGGCCTCGGCGTCAGGGCCGGCGCTACCATTAGGCGAACTAGGCAGCTGCCTAGGGCGCAGGGCTAAAGGGGGCGCCACCGAGGCGTGCAGAAGGAGGAGAGAGGCGGATGCGGCCCCGCGGCTGCACACACGCCGCTGCCAGGCCTGGAGCATCACCCCGCAGTTGCTGCGGAGGGCGCCGGGGGAGGGGTGCCTCCGCTCCGTCTCCTCCTCTCGCTGCTGCTGCTGCCGACTGCCGAGTCTGAGCGCGGCGCTGCTTCTCACCTCGCCGGCTGACTCGCCTTTATAAGCAGGCTGGGCAAGGAGGCAGGAACGGTCAGGCGCCTGGCGCCTCCCCTCCAGGGGGTGGTGGTCCGGAAACGGTCGCGAGGAGGCGCGCGCCTGGATAGACGGTGAAGGTGCAACCCAGCCACTCCCCCCCCCACGCCTTCCTGCCCATGCCGGCCAGCCAGAACCACCGCGCCTCTCTTCCTTCCAGCCCCAGCCTGGGAGTGTTTCCTCGGGAGTAAGTCCCTCGTCCAGTTCAGTGGGGCTGATTCTTCTGCCAGAGGATAGGGAGACGAAGGTGGGGCGCGCGCGTCGGAGCTACATTCGAGGGTCTCGATGAGAAGCCCCGCCCCTTTCTGGCTTGACTCTTAAGCAGTCGCGCGACAGGCTGGCGCCCCCAGTCCAACCGGTAAAGCCACCCCGCGCAGAGTCAGCAAAGAGGGAAAGGGCACCCGAAATTCTGCGTGTGCCAGCAAGCGTCGGTCGAAGTGGGGAGGGGGGGTGGGATGAATAGAAATCCCTGTAGAGTCAGGCTGAAGAAGACAGTGCCCCTGAGCCTGTGCAGAATGCCCACTGAGCTAACACGAGCGGCTCAACATATGTCTGAAAGGCGAGGGGAAGGCAGAGTAGTGTGGCTTTTCCACGGGCACTAGAGAAGGGGAGAGGCACAAGAGGCTGAACTCCAGCCAAAGTTTCTGGAGGGGCAGCCCCCAGAACCTGTTTACAATGCCAGCCTTCAGTCCTGGACAACATGACACCCGTATCAGTGGGAAGCGTGCCTCTGAGCACATCCAAGTGTGCATTTCTCTCGCTTCTGAGGGACCGCACAATTGTCTACTGTACGCTTTAGGAATAAGGGCGTACGTATTAAGAGCTGAGGGCATGTCTTAACTTTATCTGAAATATTTAATTTATTTGAAGTGGTTTTATGCTGCTTCTGAATAGAAATCATTTAAAAACCACGGGAGTGTATGTTTGTCAATGTTTATGATAATATTTTTTTTAGGTTTTGCCAATTGACTTTTATTTCATAATGGGCATAGGGCTGGAGGGAGGGAGGGCTCAAGTGGGAAAGGGGGGCGCTAAATATCTGATCTTGCCTAGGGCACCACACGGCCTTGCACCGGCCCTGCTCGGCGTACATATAGGAAAGCAAAGCAGAACACGTTAGGGATAGGCAGTGCTTCTGCAATCACTCCTTGTGGCCTGGGCAAAAATAAACTCCCTCTTGTCATGTTTCTATGAGAGCTGGACTGACCCGGGTTCAAAAGCTTCCCTAGCCAATGACCCTCAGTCCCAGTCATGCAGGCGGAAGGAGGAGATAACAGCAGTTAATAAAGATTAAAGAGTTTATTTGTAAGACCCACTTACATGGGATTAAGGCAAGCAATGCATCTCTACTCACTACATCATTGCAGATACAAATCCAATACCTCAGTGGTAAGGCTAGATGAAGTGAAGTCCAGAACAAGAGACATGTCGAGTCGAGACGAGCAAGACAGCAAGTGAGAAGGAGAAGGAGTGAAGCTATCAACAAGTGTGTTAGCTTTATACCACAGACCCTGCACCTATAAATAGGATATTACTCACCCCAGTTGTATAACCTATTCATCAACATGTTGATTCCAAACCTGTCCAAGGTTGCTGAGTCATATCACCTTGAGACTATGTCTCGTGACCAGAGACCCTGTGTACTTCATCTCAAGAGACATCCTCCATGTCAGGTGATAATCCTGATGTCAGGTGGTAATCTCGTTCTGCCTATGCAAAACCTAACATCTTCAGGATCAAGCACATCCTATGCTGAACGTGTAGTGTGCAGCTTTGCCTTCTGATAGTCTTTTAAGTAATCACAGGTGTGGCTGGATGATTTGGGAGCGGTGGTCACAGCACATGCAGAAGGGAAATTTATCCCTTCCCTGCTGTGCCCCTCTCAGCACCCCACCCCACTTTGGTTAAAAAAAAAAAAAAAAAGCAGCCCATTCCAACTACTCCTAGCACGGAATTTGCCATTTTCACAGCTGCCCCACATTCGATCAACATTTTCATTGAGCTATCCATCAGAACCACAAGAACGTTTCCTTGGTTCAGACCTCACCACTGCATATGAGAAAGATTTCTGTTAAAGAGGCAAGAGACACCCCCTCCCAAATCAAACCCCATCTTTGGAAACAAGGAATTCATCCATCTGAGTCCAAGAGGAAATTTAAATAAATTCCATCCGGCCCACCAAGCCCCCCCCAATGCATTCGTACAAAATATGGGACACAGACTTAACTGAATTTCCCTCCAGTCACAACCCAGAGGAGAAAATTACACATACCTTGTCTAAGCCAGCAAAGATCAACATATAGAAGAAATTATTTTAAAATTAATTCATTGGTGTCCGTAGATGGAAAAATAAGCCCCACCCCCTGAAAAAGTTATACATTTGTACATTAAGGAAAGCTACCTACAAGGAAGTTGAAGAGTCCTTGGTTTCGAGTCATGAGTCGAGTCACGAGTCTTTGGACCCGAGTCTCGAGTCCGAGTCCTTGGTCCAAAATGGTGACTCATGAGTCACGAGTCACTCCCAAAGCTGACTCCACGAGTCCCTATTACAATCAATGGGGGGTTTTCCCCAACAAAATAAGGCTATTTCAGATGTGTGACTTACATCATTTCTAGGCACAAGTGTGCCTTTTTATTTCAAGACTCTGCAACTGATTTTGGCAAGAACAGACCAGGCAGACAAACCCAAAATAACCAGGCAGGCAGAGGAGGCAGGGAACCCCAAAGCAGGCAGGCAGAGGCCTTTGTCTTGGACAATTCAAACTGTGGAACTGGTCAAGAAGAGACCAGGCAGGCAGAGGAGGCAGGGAACCCCAAACAGGCAGGCAGAGGCAGCCAAACCCCAAATGTCTGAAAGGTTGCATTTTAGGAAAATGGTTTTAAAAAATAAACTTGCTGTACTTCCTAAAACCTATCCATGTTGCATTTGAGGAACATGATTTTGGAACACGAGTCCTTGGTCTCGAATCCCGAGTCGAGTCTCGAGTCCCATTAAAAATATTGGGACTCGAGTCTGACTCGAGTCAGAGGGGGGAGTCAGTCTGACTCATGAGCAGGACCGGTGCAGGGCTGTTTGGCGCCCTAGGCCAAATTATATTTAGCGCCCCCCCCTCTCGTGCCGTGGGGGTGGCTCCGGAGCAAAGCAGCCCTGCTCTGCAACCCCCCCGCGCGCCGCCGCCGCCGCCGTTGCCACCACCACTGCCTACCTTCCCCCCCCCCCCGCTGGCTGCTGGCTGCTGGCTGCTGCTTCTGCCTCCTCCTCCTCCAACGCGACGGGACCCCCGCACTTTTTTTTTTTGCCGGGGAAACCAGGGCAACAGGGCTGTTTAAGCCCTGTTGCCCTGGTTCCTCCCGCCAAAACAACGCCGGCGGGGCTCCGGAAACGACACGAAGGTAGGTAGGTGGCGGGCGGGCGGGCGGGCGGGCGGGCGCACGGGGGGGGAGGTGTAGCAGCGGCGGGCGGGCAGGCGGGGAGGCGCGGCAGAGGCGGCAGGCGGGGCAGGAGCATGCCGGCGGCGAGGAAGGAGCACAGCGTTTCTGCGCTCTCTTCCGCCACGCGCCCTAGGCAGCCGCCTGGGTCTGCCTAGCGGTAGCGCCGGCCCTGCTCACGAGTCGAGTCCTGGAGTCCGAGTCCCCATCCCTGGCTACCTACAAAGAGGGGAATGCCCCCCCCCAAATGAGGCATCCCATAAAAAGTATAGTACTATAAAACTATTAAAATCAGGGAGGTGGGGACTAAACTGCTTGCCATCTTTCCTTTAACCAATATGGAAACATTTTCATGGAAAGAGGGCAACTCAGTGAGCTGCTCTTGTCTGCTGGAGGTGGCAGAGGAAGGGACAAAGAAACCTTTCCCTCTTTCTTCTCGGATGGAAATAGATTCACAATTAGGTTCAGAAGAAAAATACCTATTTTCTGAGTTTGGGAAAATAATTCATTTCCCCCCAAACCCTATTCTGAGCCTGGCTGGGGGAGTGTCACACAAGGCATGTCCTCTCCATCCAGGAGAACGTGTCGTGTCATTTCCAGATACTACCATCTAAAAATAACAAATTGACCACAGAAATATAGCCACTATAAACTTTATTGATCCTTGTTATCTCACTGGAGCATTATAGTTCATTGTTGCAGAATCAGGAACACTTCTTAGCTTACTATTCACCAGATAAGGTGGTATGGCCTGGAGCAAGATGGTTAAGTAGTTACAGGACTACGACAAATGTCTGTGGGTGATACTGGTAAGTACCCGCAGGACCAAGATGGAGGCTCACTGAGCAAGGTGTGACTGCAGGACCAGGCTAAATGTCTGGTTGATACAGGTAAGTATTTGCAGGACCAGGATGAAGTTTCACTGAGTGAGGTAAGCAGATACAGGACTCAGCTAAATACCCAGGGGTGATGTGGGTAAGTACCTGCAAGGTCAGAATGATTTCCTACATCATGGAGTAAGCTGTCAATGAGTAGTTGTACAGTCAGGGTGACTGATTATGGAGTTTGTTGGGAAAGTGGCTTAGTCTTTGCACGCCCATTCCTTTTTGTATTTGTCCCTTCACTGCTGTCTGTGCTGGAAGCTCTCTCTTAGCAGCCAGGCATCTGTTTCAGTTCTTTGTCCTTCAAGAGAGCCAACAGGACAGGTACGGTATCTTTCCAGGTTTACTACCTTCTGGTCTTGCTCCTTTAAGTCTGCTCCCCCTGCTGCTGCTGGGCTGGCTTTCTTTTCTCCCCTTTATGTCTCCCGCAGCATCCAGACTTTTATCCCTTGCTTCTGCCCCACCTCTTCTTCCTCTCTCTGAGTCCTTGGGCCATGTAAAGAGCCCCTGTTCGGATTCCCGTATGTTCTGTTCAACTAGCCCTAACTGTTGCAGGCTCTTATTGCTGGGGAAACCTGGGGTCCTGCACGGCAACCCCCGACTGCTCTTCACAGGGAGTTCACACATCCCTCATACGAAGGGCTCCAAATAGGAAATGGGAGTGCCAGGCCCTGAGTGCAGCTGGCATCTCTCTTCACTAACTCATTTACAAATACATAAAGCCCAATCACATTTTCCCAGCAAATGTAGCTGAGAAAACAGAATGAAAAGTACACAGACTTCCCTGCAAAGCAAATGCTGCGATTAAGGCTGTTTTAGAGGGGAGAGCCAGGAAATGTAGACATTCCCTTGGTGGCCACAGTGAGGACAAGGGGGGAGGGCAAACAGGGGGCCCTCCCTTTCCTGGGGCAGGCCACATCCTATGCATGCCATGACACGTGCAAAACCTAAACAGCCTGCTGCTGCTGCTAACATGAAGGTGTGGAATATACCACCCATACATTTTGAAAACAATTTCCCTCTTCCTTCAGCCTTCTTCGATCCACGCACAGCCAAGTTGGTTCTCCCAGCTTGGCTTCCAGCTCCAGCTGGCCAACGAACCAGGATCACAGTTTAAAACAAGAAGCTGCTGTCCAATTAGCAGCTACCCATCAGTACTGCATTGATCAATACTTTATTGTTCAAAGCCATAGGCCACCACAATTCAAACAAACCAAAAACAAAACAATAAAATACATAATGAATTAAAGTACAAATATGAACCATTAAAAAACAACAACAATACACTGAAATGTTATAAAGATAAAAGCCAGTTTAAAAAGGAGGGAATATACGAACATTAAAAAAATAATAATCACTAATGTGATATAGATAATATGCAGTCAAATATGGTCATCTCCTTTGCAATTGATAGCTATCTCTTTTCTGATCTTCTTAGCAGCAATTGCAAAGAGAGCTACACGCCAGGTCACATGTTTATCCATATCTGCTAGGAGATAGAAAGCCATATCCAAGGGACCCTGGCTAGGGAAACTTGCAATTAAGGGTACCAAAAACCGTTCCCTTGGGCCATCAGTACTGGGACAAGTGACGCTCAACCGTTAAAGCCACCAAGGGGCTTCAGCTGATTAAAGGGGCAGTGGGGTCATGCCACTGTCTCCATACTCAGGGCTTCATGGCTCCGCAGTCTCTAGCCCTGCTCAGGGCCGGCGCTACCGCTAGGCAGACCCAGGCGGCTGCCTAGGGCGCGTGGCGGAAGAGGGCGCAGAGTTTCTGCGCCCCTTCCTCGCCTCCGGCGTGCTCCTGCCCTGCCTGCCGCCTCCGCCGCGCCTCCCCGCCCGCTTGCCGGCCGCCGCCGCCGCTGCACCTCCCCCCCCCGCGCGCGCGCGCCCGCCCGCCAACCACCTACCTACCTTCCCGTTGTAAAGCGCGGGGGTCCCATCGCGTCGGAGGAGGAGGCGGCGGCGGCAGCAGCAGCAGCAGCCAGCAGCGGGGGCGGGGGGAAGGTAGGTGGCGGTGGTGGTGGCGGCGGCGGCGCGGGGGGGGTTGCAGAGCAGGGCTGCTTTGCTCCGGAGCCCTTCCCCCCACGGCACGAGCGGGGGGCGCTAAATATAATTTGGCCTAGGGCGCCAAACAGCCCTGCACCGTTCCTGGCCCTGCTGCCGACGCATTGAACATGGACCTCTGAGCAGGGGACGCCTGCAGGCTAGACCTCTACACATGTGGGTTTCCACAGGAGGTCAACACACGGAGGCTTCCCCTGCACAGACTTCCACACTCAATGTTTGAACATCAGAGGTGGGGCCAGTAGCAGGCCCCCACTGCACTTTTAGTTGCATGGAGGGAGCTCCAGTCTGCTCCACTGAGCAAAACAATCATGGCTCAGGTACCCAGCACGCGAGGCAGAGTATGAAATGTACAATTCCTTTGGGCACAATAGTGTTGCTAATGGCTCTGGGTCAGACCCTTGTTTTAAAATAATAATATAAAAATAAATAAATAAGGTGTGTGACAATGCACAGTTTTGCGGGTTTGGCATTAAAACCAACAAGTGGGACCTGCAACACAATGTTGCTTGCAGCATATCCCCACCAACTAAGTGGAGTGCTGCACTGAGGGTTTCAGACAGCCTGGAAAAATAGCCTTGTAGCCTCGTTCAGAACTCTTGTGGGGAGGGCGTTCCACGAATGCAGTTGCGATGGTCGGCCTGGAGGGGCCCACTCAGCCAGACCATATGGACTCCATCTTACCCAGGTCTGGGAAGAAGGAGCCTCCATTTTACAATCAGTGGCATGTCTCTGCTAAAAGCCACCTCACCTGCACACTGGCATTGAGATGCAAACACCCTGGCTGAGGTCATCTGAAGGCCAAGTGCCTCCACTTAGCACAGGTAACAGGAGAGCTTTCCAGTGCATTGAGAGAGCTTTCAAACCCATTGACTGGTCAATCACTCAGGTGCTCAAACAAAGCAGAACCTTCCAGAACCTGTATGGGGATGAGGATGAGCAATGGAAAGCATCAGTCAGACTCAAGCACATGATGCTTTAGGGGAATCTCTACCCAGGAAGTGGGGAAGACCCAAAGAGGTAAACTCCAGGGATGTTGAAGAGTCCTTGGCCTCGAGTCACGAGTCGAGTCATGAGTCTCGAGTCCAAGGTCCAAAATGGTGAGTCGAGTCCCGAGTCCCGAGTCACTCCCAAAGCAGCGGCCCATGGAGGGAGCGGGAGGGTCTCCACGAGAGGAAGAAGAGCTGCCCTTCCTCCCGCGGAGACCTCCCACTCCCTCCATGGGCCGCCGCCGCCCCCACTTACCATGGGCGGGTCCTTCCCTCGTCCCTGCTCCTGCCGCCGCCGCTGCCGCAGTGGCAGGGATGCATTACGAGCCCTCCCTGGGTTCGTAGTTCTCCGCGGCGGCAGCAGCGCGGCCCGATCTCGCTCTTCTGAGCGGTGCGGAGAGCGTTCTCTGCGCCGCTCGAGTCGCCGCCGCCGCCTGCCGCCGCCTTGCTGCCGCTCACGTCACCGCCGTCGCCATTTCACCCTCGCCGCCAACCCGCGGTCGCAGCCACCGCCTCCGCTTCCACGTCGCACGCCACCGGCCATCGCACGCCACGCCGCACGCGCCGCGGTCCCGGCACGTCACTTCCGCCGCGCTGGAAGTGATGACGGGACTGGCGCGGGCGACGGCGGGCGAGGGCGGCGGCGTGATGGCGGGCGGCGTGTGGTGGCTGCATGCGGGTGGCGGCGAGGGAGACGGCGACGGCAGTGACGTGAGCGGCGGCGGTGGCGGGCGGCGGTGGCGGAGTCCTTCGTCTCGAGTCCCGAGTTGAGTCTCAAGTCCCATTGAAAAAATTGGGACTTGAGTGGGACTCGAGTCAGAGGGGGGACTCAGTCGGACTCGTGAGTCGAGTCCCCATCCCTGGTAAACTCTGCTGGGAAAGGAAGTCCCGGGTCTTTTCTTTGGTGCAGGTGCTGGAGAGTGAGGGTCTCCCAGAAAGAGGGGGAGGGCCTGACCCAAGCACCAGAGGAACTGCACCACCGGGGTTTGTTTTTCCTTTGGTACCGGCGCTGGGGTGCAAGTCTCCCAAAGGGTAGGGCGGGCCTGACCCAAGCACCAGAGGATCTGCACCACGGAGACCAGGGCTCTTCAGGAGCCAGACAGGCAGCTTCCTGCAGGGCAGTGCGTAGCTAGTCTGTGTCTTCCTGTTTGCCGTTTGCCACTGAATTGCAACCTTAAAGCTGCCTGTTACGTTTTGCTTTGGAAACTACGGTAACTCTTTTCCATTCTGTACTTTTTGCCTGAATCCTTAATAAATCTTTTACCCTGTTTTCACCAAAACGCAAACTGTGTGTTTTTGGGGTGAAAGTGGGGAGGCTCGCAAAGGCCCGCACGCCACATTCTTGGTCACGCTAAAGCTGGATTAAGGACCAGGTTGCACGCAACATGCTGGGCGAGGCCTGTGATCTAGGCCGTGCTCCCCTACAGACACGGGAGGGCTGCAAAGAAGCCTTGTGGAAGAGTCCCCATTGGGATCTTTGACCAGTCGTCCCCGAGGGACTGAGAGTGCTTGGGGGCTGAGGAGACCGGGTTTGATCTACTCCTGGTGGTGGCAGCCGGTACCAATTGGCGCCGCTGTGCCAGATCTGTGCCTTTAGCCAGAGTGCCCACGTGTGCCGGGTCACCACAGCAGTGTATTCCTCAGCCATGAGTGTGACGATAACGTGGCCGGTTATTTAATTTTATTTCTCTGACTACCACCTGGCTGTTAGCTGATTTTCTTCACTATCCCAGTGGCTGATATGGTAGCTCCAGGGTATTAGTTCACCCTATTTTAAACTAACACTGTGTTCCAACTCTGTCATAAGTCTTCACTCACTCCCAGACAAACCCAAGCAGACAATCTTTCTGTGGGAGATAAACTCTGTCAAAATACCATTATTGGTTATTGTGGTGTTTACTCTGGGTAGATATTGTATATCTTTCTCTTAGCAGCTGTACCAAGTGACTAGGTGTGTGAGCTTCAGCATGGTAACGGTTACCAGTCCGTCTCTTCAGTAACCCAACAAATAGTTCTTTATTTTCTTAAGTAAAACATTTCTTTAAACAGGAACAACCTCTCTTTTCCATAAAGGCAATACAGTAATACCTTGGATTGCAAGCATAATTTGTTCTGGAACCGTGCTTGTAATCCAAAACACTCTTATATCAAAGCGAGTCTCTTGCGGGCGTGAGCGGGGCCGATTTCGAGGTGAGCGGTTACATCCCTACAGTACTTGTATTGCAAGACGTCACTTGTTTATGAAGTCAAAATTTATTCAAAAATTTTACTTGTCTTGCAAAACGCTCTCAGACCAAGTTACTTCCAATCCAAGGTATTCCTGTTTTTTTATGTTGAATTAACTTTATGACTCTGATCTGACTGACTGACTAGATTCCCCCTAACTCACTTCTCTCATCTCTTCCACACGCACATATATATCCAGAGCTCCCCCC
Organism: Shinisaurus crocodilurus; assembly: GCA_021292165.1. NCBI lineage: Eukaryota > Metazoa > Chordata > Lepidosauria > Squamata > Shinisauridae > Shinisaurus > Shinisaurus crocodilurus. Next base: position 4,176 of record JAHFWL010001025.1, on the reverse strand, counting down.
CCCATCAGAACTTTTTACAGAGGAGCCCCGATAGGTTGCCAGGTGCGACCACTCTGCCTGGCAACACTAGATGTTAACCCTTTCATCGCAATGAGGCCTTCCCTTACTGTGCTGCCAGCCTCAAACCTGAGCACATTATAGCTATATATAGCAGTGGAAGCGGGGGGGGGGGGGGGGGGGGGCTGTTCAGGAAAGTAGGAAAGAGGAAAAGATGCCTCCCCCCCCCTTTTCCTTCCTCTTGAGACATCCCTGTATAGTGCAGGGGCAAATTTTAACATCCCAGCACACATCTATCCAACCCTAATCCCTGCCACCGAGACACCCGGATTCTTCCTATAATAAGCTGTTACGGGCCTGAACAGGCTATTCTATTCTCTCCCCCTGCCAGACATTTTGCTCTCTTATTTTCCAACTGATGCACAAACATTTCATCGTGTCTTCAATTGCTCAGAACCATTGATTAATAGGCTTACCTATGAGGGCTCCAAGTGGGCATGGGAGCATGCATCATTCCTTTATTCTCCAACCTCACCATGTGGACCGATGAGATCTGAAGTGGTTCTGATTCTGTTCCACTGAATGCAAGTAGGACAGTTCGTGTGACTGGGGCCCCTGTTTTAGCACATTTCAACATTTCAGACTTTGTCATTCCACATGGTGAGGTTCATGAATGAAGGGGCAGGGGCCAGTACTATGCACATGGACAGTGGGGCAAGTGCTCCCCCATCCCTACTTTGAGCCCTCACACTTTTTGGGGGAACGTATTAATAGCGCTACAATCTGCCTGACTTCTGGTTTCTATAGACCCATTTTTCTTCTCTTTCTATAGCCTCAACTACTATCAGTCTTGTGTAAACTCACAGGTTCTTGTCAGACAGGGCTTTTCCATTTCATGAACAAACTTGTTTGTAGAAACCACTCTCTTATGTTTGGGTAGCCCCACTTCACTTCCTAGCTGATAGGCACTCAACCACCCAAGAATGGGCAGTAGCCAGCAGTGTCATTCTGCAAATTCAGATAGCGCTAGCGGAGCTCCGCTGAATCTTTCCGTTGCTCGAGCGCTTGTGCATTATGATTGTGCAACTGGTTACACAACTGCACTTGCACAAATGCAACTTCAGTTTGATTCTCCTCTTGCACATAGTTGGGAACCTAATTTCTGCTGAAGCAATGTCAGTTGCACTAGCAGAATGACACAGCTGGATACTGCCCTTTTCTATTAGCTGGAATAGTTTGTTCAGGCACATTCATAGATTCCCAAGGCAATAACAATGACTAAGTTAGCGATCAGATTCACAATGACAGGAAACATGAGTGCATCACATATATGTTCCATCTGAGCTGTACAGCAAGAACTTCCACCCCATCCCATCAACTAACACCTTCGATTGTGGGAAACCCTGGATGAAGTAACTAACACCTCTACACCAGGGATGTTGAAGAGTCCTTGGTCTCGAGTCACGAGTCGAGTCACGAGTCTTTGGACCCGAGTCTCGAGTCCGAGTCCGAGTCCTTGGTCCAAAATGGTGACTCACAAGTCACGAGTCACGAGTCACTCCCAAAGCTGACTCCACGAGTCCCTATTAAAATCAATGGGGGGTTTTCCCAACAAAATAAGGCTACTTCACACTCAGAGCAGCCACACAGAGTAATCTCAGGTCCTTCCTCTGCCTCTCCCAAGTACGCAACACATCAATCAAAATAAATCTTGACACACTGTTGGGGCTGCACTCCTGGTAGCCATCCATAGTGGCCGAGCAGCGGCACACCTCGCTTCCATGCGCTCTTCGCCGGCAATCACGCTCCTCTCCCCTCCTTCTGGCACAGCCCAGGGATGTTGAAGAGTCCTTGGTCTCGAGTCCCGAGTCGAGTCTCGAGTCCCATTAAAAATATTGGGACTCGAGTCCGAGTCGAGTCAGAGGGGGGACTCAGTCCGACTCACGAGTCGAGTCCTCGAGTCCGAGTCCCCATCCCTGCTCTACACATGTATGGGAGAAAAAAGCCAGCCATGTGAATCAGCCCTTTCCTGTGAGTGCTGAGTGGTGTTTCTCCAACTAGAAAAGACATAGGGAAACAGTATGTACCAAGCAAGATTAAATATGTGATCCATATACTGTTTTTATCTAAGCCAGGAAGTGGGTGTAAGTTGCCAAGATCCATCCTTGTGACCATCCCTGTCTCTCAAGTAAGCAGTTATGAAATATCAAGGGAGCAGGATACAATCTGGCAAATGGTGCTACATAACAACAACATTTCTGATAATATGCAACACAAGAAGCCTGTAGATTCATTCCATTATATCATATTGCAGAGATCAGAGGTTGGGGGGAAATTGTGCTTCTCCAGCAGATGTGCTAAGGAGCTAGGGAGAGCTGCATCATAAGATCAACCAAACCGGATAAAAGGAAGCCGTTGAGTAAGCAGGACATAGAATCATAGAATCATAGAAAAGTAGAGTTGGAAGGGGCCTACAAGGCCATCGAGTCCAACCCCCTGCTCAATGCAGGAATCCAGGTCAAAGCATCCCTGACAGATGGCTGTCCAGCTGCACCTTGAATGCCTCCAAGGTGGGAGAGCCCACCACCTCCCTAGGTAGTTGGTGCCATTGTCTTATTGCTCTGACAGTCAGGAAATTTGTCCTGATGTTTAGGTGGAATCTGGGTTCCTGTAACTTGAGCCCATTATTCCGTGTCCTGCAAACTGGGATGATCGAGAAGAGATCCTGGCCCTCCTCTGTGTGACAACCCTTCAAGTACTGGAAGAGTGCGATCATATCTCCCCTCAGTCTCCTCTTCTGAAGGCTAAACATGCCCAGTTCTTTCAGTCTCTCCTCATAGGACCTTGTTTCCAGTCCCTTTATCATCCTTGTTGCCCTCCTCTGAACCCTCTCCAGTTTGTCTACGTCCTTCTTAAAGTGTGGTGCCCAGAACTTGACGCAGTACTCAAGATGAGGCCTAACCAGTGCTGAGTAAAGGGGAATTATCACTTCACGCGATTTGGAAGCTATATTAATGCAGCTCAAAATAGCATTTGCCTTCTTTGCAGCCACATCGCACATGAATCCAGTTTTGCCTAAAGCATGTTTAAATGTCATTGCCTTGAAGAGAACTGCATCCTACAAACAATGCATCTGTTTGAAAGCATGGAATTCAGACGCAAATCCCCCAGGCAGAACACTTTGACACACAGGGACTTGGGGTCAAGCTAAGCACACTGTTAATAATCTTAATCTTAAGTGGTTCTGTGGCATCTTAAAAACTTATTTTGGCATAAGCTTTCATCAACTAGAGCCAACCAGATACACGGTGATATGTTAAATTGGTGGGTATAGAGAAAAATCTCGCAAACAGTGAGGTGTGTGTGTGTGCATGTGCGTATACAGACACACACACCCCCTCCAGATTTAGGATATCACTTCAGCCCTATCCAGGGATTCAAATATTGTAGGCACACAGGGGACTTGGGGATGTGCTTGCTGGCCCTGCTCACTTCACTTCCTCAGCTTCCCCATATTGGTGGGGAAGGTCTGAAGGTAAACTGTAACCTCATCTGGCTGACTGCAGTTACAGTGCTCTGTACAATGGGGTATTTAATAGATTTATATACCACTGACCATATTAAAAAATACCTCTAAGTGGTTCCTGATCACGCGGAGCATTGTAATTGCATTCACCTGAATGCAATTGCTGTTTCTCTTCAGATCTGCTTCATCAAAGATGGGGAAGTGGTGGTGGTGGGGGGACGGGGGACAACTGGCACATTCCTCCATGGTTATGATTTTTGAATGCCTCAGTAGGGCCTCCCTGTATCTGAGAAAGTAGCCTCTGGTCCAGGGATGGGCAACTTGTGGCCCTCCAAGTGTTTGGCCATACAACTCCCATCAGCCCTCTCCACTAGCTATGCCGGCTAAAACAGATGGGAGTTGTAGACCAAAACATCTTGAGGGGCCACAAGTTGCCTAACCTTCATCTAGTCCAGTGTTTCTCAACCTTGGGTCCCCAGATGTTTTTGGCCTACAACTCCCAGCATGCCCCAGCCAGCATAGCTGGCTTGGGCATGCTGGGAGTTGTAGGCCAAAAACATCTGGGGACCCAAGGTTGAGAAACACTGATCTAGTCCAGGAAAGCTTATGCCAAAATAAATGTGTTAGTCTTGCTCTGTGGGATTCTTCTTCTT
>JAHFWL010001024.1:0-67363 GCA_021292165.1 Shinisaurus crocodilurus | reverse complement strand
GGCAGCCAGTGCAAGCAGGCCAAGACTGTTATGTGTTCCGACCTTCTGGTCCCACTAATAAGTCTGGCTGCCGCATTCTGCACCAGTTGCAGCTTCCAAATAGTCTTCAAGGGCAGCCCCACGTAAAGTGCATTGCAGTAGTCCAGCTTTGAGATTACCAGAGCACAGATTACTGAAATCAGGCTATCCCTGTCCAGATAGCCAAAGCTGATAGAAGGCAACATAGGTCATCATACAGGGCGACCAGAGTTGTTTCCGTGCCAAAACTAGGCCTGAACCCTGAAATGGATCCAGATAATCAGTCTCATCCAAGAGTGCCTGGAGCTGGTTGGCCACTACCTGCTCTAGGACCTTGCCCAAGAAAGGAACATTCGCTACCAGCCTAAAGTTATTAAGATCTTCCGGGTCCAGAGAGGGTTTCTTCAGGAGGGGCAATAAGCAAAATTGCAGCTAAGCTAAAACTTTCCTGTGAGTAAAGTCCCATTGAATGTAATAGGACTTACTTCTGAGTACACACGCATAGGATTGCACTGTTATTCTGTTTTCAGAGCAGTAGTAAATTTTACTTGGCTCTACCTGTGTACCCCATGTGAAAGTCTTTTTCTAACATATGCTGAAGTGCAATGGAGAAAGCTCTCTACAGTAATGATTAGGATTATTCTGCAGGGATTTTGGATTGTGTATTTTTTTTTATTTTTTAAAAATGCATTAGAAGGGAGTTAGCAGAAAACAGACCCTCCTCAAGAGAAAGAAAGAAAAAATCCCAACTACCTCAAATAGCAGCAACAAATAGCAGCAACAAACATCATAATTCCATTTTGGCATTATTGTTAAATTACAGTGTTGTTCTTGTTTTTTTTTTTAATAAAGTACAATAGAGCCCACATGTGTTTTTTTTTTCTGAGTGGAGAAAATAGGAGCTTGCAGGGTGCACTTTGCACACTCAGAGATATCTAAATGTTAAATATTAGTATTTCTTTGGCAAACTACTAATGAGAACAAAGCCACCACAGAAGGATCCATTTTTAAAGTGGGAGGGAGATCATTAAAACAAGGAGCTTCCTGCACAATGTGGAGAAAGTAGGCTGAAAGTTATGTTTGACTGAAAAATAATGGCATATTCCTCCCTGGTTTACCCCTTCCTACCATTTGTTGTCGCCTCTATGTTACATTTTAGATTGTAAGCTCTTTGGGGCAGGGAACTGTTCTCTTATACTCTACGTAAAGCACCATGCACATTGATGGTACAAAAATAGTAATAGTAGTAGTAGTAGTAGTATAGTAGTAGTAATAATAATAATAATAATAATAAATAATAATAATAATATAATAAACGACAACAACAGCAATCACCACCCATCATGGGTCTGGAGATCAAAGTGGCTTCAGACTGGTGTTCTGCCAAATGTTTTCCCAAAGGGCTTGGCAGGGGTTCTTTAATGAATTCTCATGCCATAATAAATCCAGGAGGATCAAGTCAAACATCTTTTATTGCGAGTTAAGATCCTTATTATACAGAGTACAACAATCCCAAGTCCCCCAGTAAGACCCCCAGTCCTTGGACAGGCAGCAACCACAATATCACCAACCAACCAGTCAAGAAGCTCTGCATCCAGTATCAGTTGGGTCCTCGCTGTAGTCAATCCGCCTTGAGGTCTCTCTCCCCCTCTGTCCGTGTCAGGGCTCCTGCTGGTTCTTTGTCCTTCTCCAGGCTGGCAGCCAAACGGCTCCTGGATCTCTTTCCTTCCTTCTCAGCACACTTCAACACAACCAACCAACCAAGCACCACTACCAACAACCACCCACAACCACCACTCTTCAGTCTGCATTTGCTAGTCTTAAATACCATTCTAGCACCAAGCCTCATGGGCTGCAGATCTCATGCTTAATTGCTAGCACCTGTGCTGTTTGCAGTGTCATTCTTCTGGCCCGCCGCCAAGTCACACGCCGGTAAGTTGCTGAAGATTGCATCAGGCTGGCAAGCAGCCAAGTAGCCAAGGCCATTAGCTGATAGCACAGCACAACAAGCTTTACATTTTAGCTTTCTTAAACCAACCTAGAGCATAGAGACAGAACTAGTGATGTTACCTTTGCCCGCGCGGGCACGACTGAGGCCTGAACTCCCCGCTCGTGGCTCTCTGCGGCGAGCGCGGGCCTACCTCCTCGCTGGCTCATGCTCTCCGGGGGTCCAGCGCGCCGGGGATCCAGCACGCTGGAGCAGCAGGATGTGACGCAGCGGCGGCTCCGGTGGCGGTGGTGGCTCGAGCGGCGCAGAGAACGCTCCGCGCCACTCAGAAGAGCAAGATCAGGCCACCGCCACCACGGAAGGATGACCGCAGAGAGCCTCAAGCCCAGGTAAGGCTCGATTAACATCCCTAGTAGAGTTGTGCAAATGAGCCTCGCCAGGGCAGAACGAGGCTGAACATGGCCCCGCTCACGCCCCGGCGAGGCCTTACCGTTTCTTCGGGGTGGCTCGCGCACTCCGCGGAGAGCCGCCCCCGCCGCTCTTCAGTAAGCAGGCACTCCTTCACCTGGCCACCATCATATCGTGGATCTTAAGTTGCCGGCATTCTTGGGGGCTAGGTGGTGGCCCAGCATCCTCTGGATTCCTCTCCACCTCAGAAGCTGAGCTCTCTGCCTCCCCAGGTGGCATACTCTAAAGCATCACCCCTGAGGGTCCTGGACCATCTTAGTAGTGCCAGCCAGGGTCTTATAAAGAGCCAACTGGCTCTGAAGGTTCTGGCTCCTCTTCTGAAGTTGAGGCATGACACCTGGGGCCATGACATGGAGAACCTCGGCTTGTTTTCTTTTTTCTTTCTTTAAAGGTGTTCTATCCCTTATTAATGCAAATAACTAGTTGCTTGTACCAACTGATATATCAGAAGACAGAGGAATGGCTGAATACATTTCCAGGAGATGAGATACCAGAATCTTGCCAGCTCCCGCCTGGCAGTCAGACCACGGAACGAGCTGCCTAGGGAGGTGCTGGCTCTCCATTGCTGGAAGTCTTTATGCAGAGACTGGAAGCCATCTATCAGGGATGCTTTGAACTGGATTCCTGCACTGAGCAGGGGGTTGGACTCAATGGCCTAAATGGCCCTTTCTATGATTCTATTGTCAGGTCAGGTCAATTGCCAGAACTCCTGTTGCCACTCTGCAGCACACAGGCATGTTTACTTAGAAGCAAGTTCTGTTGAGATCGGTCTGAATTTTTATTTTTTTTTTATTTTTCTTTAAATCATACCAAATTTTATGTCCCTTTGTTACTAACTTTATAAGGATGTGCAGGATCTTAAAGGCTAAGAGACTTGAAAAACCGTGCAAAAGGAGGTTGCAAAAATACTAGGAGCAAATGCTAGAGTAAATCGCATCTAGATTGCTAGTCAGAATAAGAGACACAGAATAGGTACGTTGCCATATTAATGTTGAGGAATGAGTTTTACAGATGAATGTAAGGGCCTAGTAACCATGTTGTTGACTCTCATTGGCTGATATTGGGCCCATGAAAGGATTCACTATTAAGTATTGGCAAAAAAAAGATACCCCAGAGTTGAGAGTGGACTCCCTGCTCACTGACCATAGTGTGGTAACCACAGACACCTCTTAACTATCGTGCAGTGTCTCTTGTAAGGTAGGCAGTCATATTGAACAGGTGAGTGGTGCTGACAGTGCCTTGAGGTCCACAACTATATAAATCCAGGAGAGCAAAGGCACCAGAACGGCAAGAACTCTGTTCTATGTGGGACTCACACAATTTTCTCCTAATGTTTTTTTTCTCACTTCACTGCTGTCAGAGCCGCACAATAGGTTGCAGAATTACAGTGCTCGGTAATTACTGTCCTTGAACTAATAAATTACTTCAAATTTGTTTAAGTGCTTTCATATTCTTACATGGAATGCGCTTTTGAAGCACAAGAAAATGACACGCCGGGTCATGCTCATGTCTTTTCTCCATGCCAGGGCCCGCTTCTGCCCAATCTTTGCACCCTCCCAGCCCAAGTCTTGTCTTTCAAGCAAATCCCACCTTATAAGCAACGGTCTATCCACGTTGTACGTCAGACTGTTGCATTATGAGCTCCTACTAGAACTGCAACACTGTAATTATTTCATGGAGGCTGAAAAAGTGCCAGATGCTTTTTCTTTTAAATCACATCAAAGACTTGCCCCTTCCTAAAGGTATTTTATACATATTCTAAGGCTTTGAGTCAGGAAAGCACTTCAAAATCACATGCTTAAAGCCAAGCATATGCTGAAATCCTTTCCTGAACTGAGTCCGAAAAACCAGAGTGACAGATATATATTATAAGAGTATGAGAAACAACAGGAAAGGGGGAACAGAGTGAAGTGATGTGGGCTACGGAAGTGTGCTCTGGCAGACTGCAAATCCAACACAGTGCTTGGTTAAATACTATTATTGTGTTGCTTTCTTTAAATATATATTAGTCCAAAAATGCGAGGCAAAGGCATTACAAAAGGTAGGAATGAAAGGGAAATAAGGCAACATGAAAAGTGCTTCTGGATCTCCAATTAATTTTTGACCTTTTGAGAAGGAATGTTGATATATGTTTACAGGACAAAATGTGTTAAGCTGGAGCAGATGTTTTCATGGCATTGTTTTAGTCTAATTATTCTTCTGTGCTATGCATCCAAATCTCCCCCCCCCCATGCACCATTTTCCTTTAATGGGTTTAATTACCCCTCCCACAACACTCACACACACACATTGTTGTTTATGCTAAATACAGTCTTAGAATTGGGGGCGGGGCTGTAGGCCACAGAGCCCCACTCCTTGCTCATTGCAAGCAACCCAGAGTAGGTGCTTATCATAGAATCATAGAAAAGTAGAGTTGGAAGGGGCCTACAAGGCCATCGAGTCCAACCCCCTGCTCAATGCAGGAATCCAGGTCAAAGCATCCCTGACAGATGGCCGTCCAGCTGCACTTTGAATGCCTCCAGAGTGGGAGAGCCCACCACCTCCCTAGGTAGTTGATTCCATTGTCTTATTGCTCTGACAGTCAGGAATTTTTTCCTGATGTTCAGGTGGAATCTGGGTTCCTGTAACTTGAGCCCACTATTCCATGTCCTGCAAACTGGGATGATCAAGAAGAGATCCTGGCCCTCCTCTGTGTGACAACCCTTCAAGTCCTGGAAGAGTGCGATCATATCTCCCCTCAGTCTCCTCTTCTGAAGGCTAAACATGCCCAGTTCTTTCAGTCTTGGGGAGTGTTGGGGAGGGGGGACTGGAAACAAGGAAACAGGGCCTTGTTTCCAGTCCCTTTATCATCCTTGTTGCCCAGCCTCTGCTTGGAGACCTCCATCCAGGGAAAGCCGCCCCCCTCCCCAACACTCTAGTAATTGGCTCCACTGTCAAACTTCTCTTAGGATCAGGAACCGTCTTCTAAAGTTCAAGCAAGGTCTGCACTCCTGTCGCACAAGCCCATTCGATCTAGTCGAGCCTTCACCCTCTTCCATGTGATGGCTGCCCTCCAGGAATCTGAAGAGTGCCACTTCTGTTCTCCAGGCTAAATGTACCCAGCTCCTTCAACCTGTCCTCGTAGGACTTGTTTTCCATACTGCTGTCCTCGTTGCTCCCCTCTAAACCCATTCCAGGTTGTCTACATCCTTCTTAAAGTATGGTCCCTAGAACTGGACACAGTACTCCTGATGCGGTCCAAAATAAAGTGGAACTATTGCTTCTCATGAGCTGAAAGCCATGCTTCTATTAACGCAGGCTAAAATCGCATTTGCCTTTTTTGCAGCTGCATCATACTGCTGATTCCAGCTTATGATTGACTACGAACCAGAGATCTATACTACTGCCAAGCCTGGTATCCCCCATCTTATACTTATGCATTTGATATTTCCCCTCTAATTTTTCATTTTTCTCTATTGAATTTCATTCTGTTATTTTCAACCCAGTTTTCCAGTTTATCAAGATCTTATAGCATAAAAATCCCTCCCATTCTTGTGTCATCTGCAAATTTCATAAGGAATCCTTCCACCCCTTTGTCTAAGTCATTGATAAAACATTTTTGAAGAGTACCAGAGCCCTGTAACAGCCTGCTTGAAACCAGTTTGAGGAGGAGCCATTGAGAAGCATTCTAAGCATGATTTTCCAAGGAGATGTGAATTCATCCACCTGATGGCATTATCACCTGGGCTGGGGCACAATCCCGGGAGCCTCTGGACTTGGAGGCTCGCACTCACCCAGTACAGAGTAGGAGAAGCAGCGGCAGCAGTCTTTGCCTCTCCTCCCACTCTGCGTTTTTGCTAGATGGCCATTTTCAGCAGTCTAGCAACGCTGAAAGGGGAAGGGAAGGAGGCTGGAACAGCTTCAGGATACCTTGTCTCCTGGCTGCCCCGGTCTCCTCCCCTCCCTGCCTCCAAAAATGCCCCCTTTACTCGCTTTCTTGACCTTAAAGAGCAGCTGGGAAGGAGGATCAGGGCTCCGACTCCCAGCTCCCAGGTCAGAGAGCGCCGTCTCCAGCCTCAGAGCTGGGAATCCGAACTATCCTATCGCCCTGGAAGACACTGTCTAGGGGCCACAGGATCATTTCCTCCTCCACAATAAACATTTTTTGCTAACCCAAATATGGGGAACTTTTGTCAAGTGCTTTGCTGAAATCACGATAAGTTACTGTCCTGCTCTAAGCCCTGGCTCTTTGCTAAGCAAATACAAGGATGTATACAACAGAGTAGTCAATCTGGCAGGCAAGTTTTCAAGTACACAGTTTTCCCAAGGCACGTAGGGTCTTTTTTAGAGGTGCAGCCGAGGTCAAAAGCCAGGAGATCAATCAAGTAAAAGCACAGTCAGCAGAATCAGGTAGAAGTCCAGGGGTCAGTAGCACGGAGGTCTAAACACACGGCAAGGTCAGGAAAAGAACAGGATGCATAAACTAGAGCTAAAGATCAGAAATTATTTCCAGCAGCTCTCAAGTTATCGTAGGGGTGTTCACGTACCTGGGGGGGGGGTGCCCTGCCTCGTCTCTGCGGCGCGCGCCCCCCCCCCGCTGCTCGATTCTCAGCGGCGCGGAGCGATTCTCTGCACTGCTCGAGCTGCCTGCACCGGTCCTGTTGCGTCACTTCCGGCTGGCTGGACGTGACACAACAGGACCCTGCGCCGGCGCGACGGGACCCCGCGCTGCATGTTTTCTGTAGAAACCAGGGCAACAGGGCTTAAAAGTTCTGGCCGTGACCTACGCAACGGGACCGTCGCGGCCGGCACGGGCAGCTCAGCGCGGAGAAGCGAGCGGGGCCCGGGGCCCGGTAAGGCCCGCTCGCCTCGGGCGGGTGTGAGCGGGGCCGATTTCGGCCCGCTTGAGGCGAGCGGTTACGAGCTCATATTGCTACCAGAGCCCCACCCGGGACTCAGCTGCAAATCAGGTTACAGGCCTTGCTCCAGAGGAGTTCATGGCCAAGCGCTTCTTAAAGGAGCCCTCCTCGCCTGCCTCTTGAAGCGACAATGCTCTTGGGAGCGAGGTGGCCACTGGGCAGCCCTCTCTGCCTCTGAAGCTGAGCTTTCTGCCTCTGGATCTGAAGACATCAGCCCGGAAGGACCACCCGGGGTCGTGCCAGGCTCCTGTGAGGCAACCTGCTCCCCGGAGGCATCTGGCTCTGAAGGCTCTAGCTGACGAGGACAGTCTCAGCCCTGGCGGCATCCCCACAATCCGGTAGGCTACTGACCCAGTAAAAAGAGGTAAAATTAGTCTGGCAGGGTTTATTCTTGACAAATCCATGCTGGCTGCCACTCATCACTGCATTGTTAACCAGGTGCTTACAGACTGACTCCATTATAATTGGTCCCAGCATATGTCCAAGTATAAAAGTCAGAATGACCCGTCTGTCGTTTCCTGAATATGCCTTTTCCAACTTTTTGAACACTGGGACAACATTAGCTTGTCTCCAGTTTCGTGGCACCTCACCCCTTCCCTTTACCATGCTTCCCGTCCCCCCCCCACCGCTGCCCCTGTGTCAGCTCTCGGACAGAAGAAGAAGTGGCCGGCACAGCCCTCACAAGAGCCCTCCCCACCCAGTGAGCTGCTGCTCCAGAGCGCCCTGCCGGTCCTACCTTCCCGCTGCGGCAAATGCCACGGCAGGGGAGCGGGTGCCAGTGCCAGGGCTCTCTGGAGCACCCGCTGGAGGAGGCGGAGGCGGGCCCTCCTAGCAGGGACAGGGGAAGGGAATGGCACAATTCGCCGCTCCTCCCACTCTGCCACCTGAGGCAGGGCGTCGCTTCGCTTCATGGGAGGGCTGGCCCTGCTGAAGGCTTGAACTCATTAAAGTTCAACCTGTGTTGTAAACTCTTATTCATCTTTGTTTGCTGTTTCCCCCCTGTTTTACAGTTTTCTTGGTCAATGTTTGTATGATTTTTACTGCACTTTATTGGCTTTGTACCCTGCTTTGGGATTATTTTCTAATGAAAAGCAGGTAATACATTTTATAAATAAATAAAATAGCTAGGTATTTCCTGACAAACGCCATATCAATCCCTGCTTTAAATGCTAGCAATTTAAATGGGAAGCCCCACACTTACTTTCTATCAGCCTCCCGAAGAGAGTCAGTGACTGGGCAAAGCTTTGCCCTCTGCCTTAAAGGCTCTGCAGAGAGATCCTGGAAGAATGGAATTTTTGAGCCTTGATATCAAAGGGGCACAGGAGCGCTCCTTTAGTTAAGGTGAGTGAGTCATACACACAAAAGGCCCCACCAGTATAAGCTTCAAAATCCTACTGCCTATAAAAATGACTCCTGTTGAGATAATACCGTAACTTGAAACATGACATCCATGATCTACCTGAACAGGTCTATAATTGTGCAAAATGTCAAACCAATCTGATGAAAAATTGCCACAGGTACAGCAAGTTAAATGCTGAAAATGGACACTGCGACGACACGGTCCCTTACACTTTAGGACCAGGTGCATAAACCCTTCTCAGGCCAAGCATCAACACTTAAAAACCTGAGGGGAGGGTCAAATGAAACCTTTCCCCTACTAATGAGGGAAAAGATTAATACTGATTATTAGGATCTATTTTTAAATTTATGATGCTGTGGGCACAAAGATAGGTGTGTGTGTAGATTTAACAGTAATGCAGGTTAATAACGCCACGCTGACACGTAGGATTTGGGTAGCAAACAAAATAAAAATAAGTTTATTTTAATTCTCAAAATCTTAGTTCCAGAAAATAACTTAAAACCAGCCTACCTCAAGCACTTTATAATTAACCTAAGTCCCTACAATTCTAACTTTCACTCCTCATACAATCACTGATTCCTCTTAAAACTCCTGAGTCCTGACAAGACACAAATAATAACCCACCTAACTCCCTAACTCTCTAACATTCCCAACATCATCATCATCAGGCGATCACTCGAGTAAGATTATCTTCCAGGATAAAAATTTACAAAAAGGAAATTTTAAAAGGAGGAAATTCTAAAGAAAAATTGTGTAGATTCTAGCGATGGGTCCGTAAGTGACTGTGGAGGCCAATTCTAGATCCACACAGCACACCTAACTCCCTAACTCTCTAACACTCCCAACACACTACAACCAACACTCTGCTTCTTAACACACTAACTGCCTTAACTCGACTAACTCTGACATCACTCAAACACCCCTTATATACTCCTCCCCCCACCCTTTCCAAGACATCACAAACCACACCCACTCGGTTCAACATTCTAGACACACTAAACATACTAAAGCAGACATACACCAGGGAACTGAATTGTGGGGCTGCGCCACAGACACATTTGTACTTTTTACTCCAAGCTGCAGCTTGGCATATTCAAATTTTGGTGAAAACTACTGATGTACGTTATTCTGGCTTGCTAAGGAAGTATGCCTTTCACCAGTTTTGTGAAATTCTGAGCAGTAACTCAAAACTTATTAAAGTTTTTCTGCCTCATGAAAGCTTATGGCAGCAACTGCTGCCAAAGTTATGTCGGGCATGCTCAGTTTTGCTCTGAAGCTAGAATGCTGCCAGTACTCTGAGGTTTTGGAGTTGCAGGATGCTGCTGGTGGGATGGTTGATCATGTTTAGCAGCTACAATGTGAAGTAGTAAGGTTAGTGCCTGCAGACATGTGCAGAGTGCCTTCCTTCAGTCCTGCATAACTATATGTAATTGAGTTCCACACAAGTAATGCCATGATCACCACCATGGCATGGAACCAGCCAAGTTTTCCATCGGGAGATGTATGTAGATGGTTACAAATGTTCATTTTATGTTTATATTTATTTTAAATATATATTATCTGGGTTACCAAATTATGTTGTTTTTGCTCTAACATATCAGGAAAGTACCAGCAGTTACAAAGCTGGAATGGCGGAGCCGGGAGGGGGGGAGTGGTGTTCATTGTGTGCTTCATAACTGACCATCTGTAGGACCATTAAGTCAAGGGTCTTGAAGTACAGCATGTCTTTTTAATTACTGATTGGTATAAGGAAGTATGGGATATAGCCCTAAACGATAAATTAACTTGTAATATCAAATGCAAAAGGGGACAGTTAAGGAAAAATAATTTTATGGATATTTGGAATCAATTATTAGAGTATGTATTAATAAAGGGGAAAGGGAATATGCCTTGTCGGGATATGTTATATTTTTGGAATATGGAATGTAATTGATTGACGGGATGGTAGTATAGCAATTGGTCCCTAGGAGGGTGGGGGGGTGCACTTTATGATTTTGTGTATACAGGTTTTGTTGTGCTTTTGTTGTGTTGTATTTAGTTTACAAAAATTAAATAAAATTTAAAAAATAAATAAATAAAGGGTCTAAATTACGTAGCTGAGCCACTGGGGAAAAGGCCTGTGAGACTTCCGTGGGATCACAAGATTGCACCAGGAGAGCACTGGCAGCAAACAGCGCACAACTGAGAGGTCGCTCTGAGCCATTCTCACTCACAGGCATTTCCC
This sequence comes from Shinisaurus crocodilurus, assembly GCA_021292165.1. Taxonomy (NCBI): domain Eukaryota; kingdom Metazoa; phylum Chordata; class Lepidosauria; order Squamata; family Shinisauridae; genus Shinisaurus; species Shinisaurus crocodilurus. The sequence continues at coordinate 56,447 of JAHFWL010001024.1, read as the reverse complement.
CGGAAAGTAGGGCTTGTTACATTGCTAAGTTTTGCAATCTTGCAGAAGCCACACCACTTGGCCGCACTGCAAAACTCACCCCAGGGGGGCACGGGGCGCCAAAAGCATTCTTTGCTGTGGGCACTAAAAACCCAAAGAAACACACAGGATTTCAGAGGAGAACTGCCCAGTGCCGTTTAATTTGGAAACAGATGTCTCTGTCCTGCAATTTTAAGGTTTATGTGTGTCTTTCTTTCTTCCAAACGTTCTTTGTTGCCCCCTCATCTGCCAGCTGCAGAATGGTAGTAGCACATGACTGAGACTGAGTCCCCCAACCCTCCCGTAACTCTCTGCAAATCAATCTTTTATTTCGGAGTTCTTGGCTGGCCTCCTGTCTCTCCCCGCCCAACCCCCCAACCCCTTAACAAACATCTTTAACAGTTACAGCCACAGCACCAGTAGCCACATTGAATCTGTGGGGAAAGTCATGACATAAAGATAGAAATCATGACTTCTGTGAGAGGTAGGCCTAGTAGCTCCCTACCTATTTTTAATCAAGTCTTAAAGACCTGGGTGTTTCAGTCTGCTGTTAACCGATGCTGGTTTTAAATGTCACTGATTTTTTTTAAAAAATGTATTGGGATGGTATTTTAATGCTGCTAATGCACGCAGATGTGCGTGCGCGCACGCACACACCTATTTCATGTTTTTCGTTTTGTAGATCACATTGAGAAGGTTTCTTTACCTTTAAATGCAGTATAAAATATTTTAAAATAACTATAAATAAGTAACTTCAGCAGAGGTATGGTTCCTCAGTCCTGGTATTCTGGCCTGAAGAGGCAGGACTGATGAATCAAGGTGGCATTGTGCTTTCAGGTGGATGTTCTGGTAAACCTCTGTCTCGTTGCTATATCATTCACTTTGCTGTGCAAGATAAGAGCAGCTCACCCTTGACCACAGAAGGCAATGCTTCAGGCTTGTCTTCAGACCATCTGCTTCTTGTATGGCAAGAATGCATCTGGATTCCCAAATGAGACAAATACAGCAATACATCTGAACCCTGACCCAGCAAGGGGGTTCTCAGGAGAAGGTTTTCCTGCAATAGGTCTTGCTTATTCAGAAGGGTTGCCTGCCCATGGTGGGGCAGTTCCTTTGATCGATGTGGCATTGTGCTTTGATCGATGTGGCATTGTGCATGGTCAACTTTGAGAGCATCTGAATCCAGCCCCATCCGTCCCTCCTCACCCTGGGGTGGGCGACCTGACTGCTTGTTCAGCAGACGCATGTGCTCAGTCCACAGTCACCTATGAGGGTCTGTGGATTGTGGCTCTCTGAGGTATTATTTAGAACAGCCTCCCCCAACCCGGTGCCCTCCGGACATGTTGGATTGTAACTCCCATCATTCCACTGGCTGGGAATGATGGGAGTTGCATTCCATTTCCAACATGTCTGGAGGGCGCCAGGTTGGGGGAGGCTGATTTAAAAAATGAGGCTTCCTTACTAAAACAGCTTATTTGGGGAAAGGTTCTTTGAAAACATGAGACCCAAGTCCCCTGGGGATTCTTCACAATTAGAGATGGGCAGGACAGCTGGGTTCCTTTCTGGAAAAGGTTCTGCAGAACTGGATTCTCCAATCTGGATTGCATTAAACCTCTGGAATGTGATCGCTGAGCCAGAAGATCCAAATGGTGTCTCCACCCCAACCAGTGGTAAAAATAGAACACTAAACTGCATAATTGACTATTAACAGCCCTTTAACTGCTGATGTATGGTAGGCTGGCCTTGACCCAAACCCCAGTTTGGCCTCCAAACATTTTAAAAAGTATTATTTATTGTAAAATTTCAACAAAACAGAACAAAACAAAAAAAGAGGGAGAACATGTAGCTACATAAATCCAAACATTCCAGAATCTATCAGAGGTTGGCCTTTCACAAAGGTTCCATGGACTTTGAAGAAGCCCGAGTGCAAGGTGAAAGGGAGAAACGTGCTAAGCGAAAAGCACGTCAAATGAATCCTTTACAGGACCATCTTCTATCTGGTAACCTGTGTCCTCACTGTGGGAAGCTGTGTGGATCTAGAATTGGCCTCCACAGTCACTTACGGACCCATCGCTAGAGTCTACACAATCTTCTTTAGAATTTTCTCCTTTTATCCCGGAAGACAATCTTACTCGGTCACAAGTGATCGCCTGATGATGATGATCTATCCTCTGCTATGCTCCCTGGCTGATCTAACTTGAAATGGGGGTAGTGTCTGGGCAGGACTGCCTCCAACAGATCTTAACAAAGGGGAGACAGACACGCCTTTTGAAATGGCCTGAATTCGCCTGGGCCCCCCCGATGCAGGATGTTAAAGTCCTATCGAGATGCAAGCGGATACATCTCTGCACCCGGCTTTTCTGGTATGATGTGTTGGGAGGTGCCTGGGATCAGGTTTGTGCCAGTAGGGCATAAAATAAAGCTACAGCTTGGGAAGCTGTTCGAAGCCATGTTGTAACATTATTTTATTACGTGCTTATGCAAGAAAAGAAAAGAAAAACCCACAGTGAGATCAGCACTTAATTTTATGTTAGTTAATTATTACTTTTTCTCTTTTTCTCTCTTCTGCCATAGATCCAGGGTGCACTATGGCACTGAATGGCATGCTGTGGGCTCATTTCCACGAGGAATTGTGCAGGAACAGTGATGCTCCGCCGAGTCTGCCCCCGGTGCTCCTCCTGGCTGGCCTGGGCCCCTCTCTCTGCTTTGCCATCGCTCCGTGGACAAACTGAAACATCAGGAGCAACACATTGGGCAACATGGAGAGCTTTTTCTATTTCATCTCATCTGTGCATCTGCAACTAATGGCAGGGGAAATGTTTTACATATTACTTAGCAACTTTAATTTCAGTGCTAATCAGTGCATAGCAAGGTAAAGAAGTAAATGCACTGAATTACAGGGGAGATACACTTTTATTTTGTTGGTGGCATTCTAATGAGTAAATAGAATTTCCTGTTCATGATTTCTCCATGTTCTTTATTCTGCATGAATAATTTCAATGGTTATTTATTTTTGCCATTACTGAGATCTGACAATCCAAGAAAGCATGGAGTGCATATTGTGAGAATTCCAGATTTCTGCAAATATGTGCCCTGTAATAAAAGAGAATTAACGATTGCCTTAATTGTTGCCAAGGACTGATGGAAAAGTAGCCAGTGCAATTCAATGATTTCTCCACTAAAAGGTCTGTCTGGAAGACTATAATGGTATGCCCATTTGGAAGAGAACTGACAGCTAGGAACCAGATTTCACTATCCCATTAGAGGAGAGACAAATAGTTAAACAAAACCAGTTGTTTTGTGCTTTGTTTTAAGAAAACGGGAGCTTAATTTTTAGGGTCCAATCTACATTAAGCAGAATGAGGTGGTAATACTCTGGCCAACCTGGTGCCCTCCAGATGAGTTGGACTAGAACTCCCATTATGCCCAGCCAACATGGCTGGGAATGATGGTGGTTATAGTCCATCTCAACCGGAGGGCACCAGCTTGTGGAAGACTGCTCTATTTTATTTATTATTATTTATTTATTATATTTATCAATCGCCCATCTGGCCGGTCACCCGGCCACCCTAGTCTGTACCACTTCAGACTGCAGGTGGGATACTGGATTTTGAGTGGGGAGTATTTACAAACAGACAGCCCACCGGCACTCTGAAATGCTGGAGTCCAGAGTTTGGCAATCTCATGCTGAATAATGTGCCGAAGGGCTTTAAAACAGTATTTACTGGGCTCAAGCCTCCACTTTGCAGTAGCAACCCTGCCTCTGTTCCCAGATGTGGGGAGGCTGGTTGGGTTTGTGCTGTGGGGCATTTGCAGTGGTTTCTCAAGTGGTGGCCCGGAGAATCCTGAAGCTCCTAGATGTCTGTCTGGGCCTTCCCAGTTAGAAGATCAGACATGGCAGAATTTCAGCTTCCCCCAAAAAGAGCTTGCCAGCAACCCCCTGAGTGCCCATTTGCAGGAGAGCTCATGAAGAGCAATAGTGAGGCCCACCAGGTCTGGCCAGTGACCCACAAACTGTGTGCACAGCCTGGAACATGCCCCAGCATTGTCTGCACCATACTGGGGCATTTGTAGCAGGAATGCAAATGCTCCTGGGCAGATGAGTAGATCTGGAAAAGGTTTTCTGGAGGCAGAAAAATTTATCCTATTCCATGCATTTTCAAGATATGCAAGTTCTAGTGTATAGCTTTATTTATTTAAACTGGCCCTGAAATTCACGCTACATTCAAAATTTTGGGGGGGCATTTCACTAATATTTTTCAGGGGGTAGGAAAAATTCGATTAATTTATCACAGAATCATAGAATAGTAGAGTTGGAAGGGGCCTACAAGGCCATCGAGTCCAGCCCTGGCCCTGCTCAATGCAGGAATCCAGGTCAAAGCATCCCTGACAGATGGCTGTCCAGCCGCACCTTGAATGCCTCCAGAGTGGGAGAGCCCACCACCTCGCTAGGTAGTTGGTGCCATTGTCTTATTGCTCTAACAGTCAGGAAATTTGTCCTGATGTTTAAGTGGAATCTGGGTTCCTGTAACTTGAGCCCATTATTCCGTGTGCTGCAAACTGGGATGATCAAGAAGAGATCCTGGCCCTTCTCTGTGTGACAACCCTTCAAGTACTGGAAGAGTGCGATCATATCTCCCCTCAGTCTCCTCTTCTGAAGGCTAAACATGCCCAGTTCTTTCAGTCTCTCCTCATAGGGCCTTGTTTCCAGTCCCTTCATCATCCTTGTTGCCCACCTCTGAACCCTCTCCAGTTTGTCTACGTCCTTCTTAAAGCGTGGTGCCCAGAACTGGATGCAGTACTCAAGATGAGGCCTAACCAGTGCTGAGTAAAGGGGAATTATCACTTCCCGCAATTTGGAAGCTATAGTCATGCCTTGGATTGAGAGCATAATTTGTTCCGGAAACGTGCTTGTAATCCAAAAGACTCTTATATCAAAACGAAATCCTCCAAAAAAAATTTGTACAGAGATTTTTAATTTAAGCCGTACTACAGTATTTGTATGGCAAGACGTCGCTTGTATATCAAGTAAAAAAAATTTAAAGAAATATTTTAAAATTTTCTTGTCTTGCAAAACGCTCTCAAACCAAGTTACTTGCAATCCAAGGTATTACTGGTATACTTCTATTAATGCAGCCCAAAATAGCATTTGCCTTTTTTGCAGCCACATCACATTGCTGGCTCATATTCAGTTTGTGATCTACCACAAATCCAAGATCCTTTTCACTTGTAGTATTGTTGAGCCCAGTGTCCCCCATTCTGTAACTCTGCATTTGGTTTCCTCTCCCTAGGTGCAGCACTTGGCATTTATCCCTATTAAATTTCATTCTGTTGTTTTCGGCCCAGCACTCCAGCCTATCGAGATGTCTTTGAATTTTGTTATAGCTCTGTCTTCCAGAGTATTTGCTGTTCCACCCAACTTTGTGTCATCTGCAGATTTGATAAGCATTCCCTGTACCTCCTGATCCAAGTCATTAATAAAAATGTTGAAGAGCACCGGGCCCAGGACCAAGCCCTGTGGTACCCCGCTTGTTACCTCTCCCCAGTTTGAGAAGGAACCATTGATAAGCACTCTTTGAGTCCGATTCTGTAGCCAATTGTGGATCCACCTGATAGTTGTTCCATCTAGCCCACTCTTAGCTAGCTTACTAATCAGGATATCATGAGGCACTTTGTCGAAAGCTTTGCTGAAGTCCAGGTATATTATGTCCACTGCATTCCCACAGTCCACAAGGGAGGTTACCCGATCAAAAAATGAGTTCAGATTAGTCTGGCAGGATTTGTTCTTGACAAATCCATGCTGGCTTCTAGTAATCACTGCATTGTTTTCAAGGTGCTTGCAGACTGACTTCTTTATAATCTGCTCCAAAAATTTCCCAGGGATGTCAGACTGACTGGCCTATAGTTCCCAGGTTCCTCCTTCTTGCCCTTTTTGAAGATGGGAACAACATTTGCCCTCCTCCAGTCATCTGGCACTTCACCTGTCCTCCATGATTTCTCAAAGATACTAGACTGTGGTTCTGTGAGTTCTTCTGCCAGTTCCTTTATTACTCTAGGATGCAGTTCATTGGGTCCTGGATATTTGAACTCGTTCAAAGTTGTCAGGTGTTCCCTGACCATTTGCCTATCAATCTCAAGCTGCAATCCTGCCCCTTCAGCCTGTACTTCAGGTTTGCCAGGGGGGGACATAGACCCTCTTTAGGGAGAAGACTGAGCCAAAGTAGGAATTGAACATTTCTGCCTTTTCTTTGTCATCTGTTATCATTTTGCCATCTTCATTGCATAGTTGAACCACTGTTTCTTTCCTCTTTTACTATGCACGTATCTGAAGAAAGCTTTTTTGTTGCTTTTAGCATCCCTCGCCAGCCTCATTCTCTGCTTTCGCCTTCCTGATCCTGACACTATTCCTGCAGTTCAGTGCTACCTGCCTGTACTCTTACCTTGTAGCCTGGCCTTCCTTCCACTTCCTATATGTGTCCTTTTTTGTTTTCAGGTCATCTCTGAGCTTTTTGTAAAGCCACATTGGCTTCTTCTGTTGCCCTCTGCCTTTTTTCCTTGTGGGAATTGTTTGTAATTGTGCTTTTAGAATTTCCTTTTTTAAAAACTCCCACCCATCCTGGGCTCCTTTTCTCATTAGAGTCACTTGCCATGGGACCTCATTTATCATTGTTCTGAGTTTATTAAAATTGGCTTTCCTAAAATCCAGGGTATGCGCTTGGCTACACTCAGCTTTTGCTTCCTTTAGAATCAAGAACTCAAGTATAACATGGTCACTTTCCCCAGAGTTCCCGAAACTGCCACTTTATCCACTAACTCATCTCCGTTGGTTAGAATCAAGTCAAGGATCGCTGATCCTCTAGTTCCTTCCCTTTCCTGGGCTTACCTGAAAAGTGGTGGCGGCGGCAGCTTTTTCTCCTTTTCTTGATATCGTTCTTAAATCTTGCGCACTTCCAGATGGTGACCTCCTAGCAATGCCAATCAAAAGGCATTATGTACCTATTTCATCTTTTCCTCCTCAACAGATCTTTTCTGGTAAGAAAAAAAGACAGAAGAAGCAATAGGAAAACATGAGTGATACAAACTGAGGATGGCGTCACCTGGACCACCTGTAAGATTCTGGGAATGGGGGCGGGGCAGGGTGATTGCATAGTGAAAGTCTCACTGGCAGCACCCATAGTTTCTCTGCTGCCCACAGTGGTGTAGCTGCAAGCAGTGAAGGGGTCAGTGGTGGATCTAAGGATGGGTGAGAATTTCAGTTCAGTTCATTTTTGATAAGAATTTACAACATTCACAAATTTCTTCATTAATGGGACAAAAGAACTTGAGATTGGAAAAGAATCATATATGGGAGAAACCCACACTGACAGATCTGTCCATCCAAGCCCACATTTTTGAGAACTTACCTCTTAAAAGTCTAGATCTGAATTTTTCTGTAGTCAGCAATGTTTATGGTGCTGAAGTGGGGTTGCGAGTGGCCTTCTCTTTTTCCTGACAGGCTCCTCGTCTTTAGCAGCTCCATAGGAAGGAAGGAAGGAAGGAAGGAAGGAAGGAAGGAAGGAAGGCACACAGCTCCTCTCCATGCTGGGAGTAGCTGCACCTACTGGATTTGGCTGGTGCCGATCAGTGACAATTTTGTTTTGTTTGTTTTGATAAGAATTTACCAAAATCCACAACATCTCCATATGTGAGACAGAAAGAACTTGAGATTTAAAGAATGTGAATGTGGGATAGCGTGAAACTGACAGATCCATCCCTAGCAGAATCATCAGTTAGTTTTCGGGAAGTACCAATCGTTATCAGCAAGTTACCTTCTACATCTTGCCTCCCTACATTCTTTTAGCAGCACCACGACTGCCTCGCGATTGCTTGCTTCCATCCACCCCAGTCTACTCTGGAGCATCCCCCACAATACTGCCAGAGTACTCCACGCCTTCCACCTAAGCTTTCCCCCCACATGCCTCAACTTGCTCTCCAGAATCCACCAGCATCCCAAAACAGTTCTCGGTCTTGCCTACTGAACCATCCCTATCATCTAAGCCTCCTCCTCCATCATGCCCCCATGCCACAACCTTGGCTGCATCTGTGGGCACACTCTGCTCCTAGTCACCACTTCCTTACACCTGTGCTACTGATCTAGAGGGAAGGCTGATGCGGTATCAGCCATTGTTGAGTCAGCCACTTTGCTAAGGGTATCTGCTTCCTAGCAGTGATTTGTGTGGAGTGTGGTAGGGATGCTGTGGGTGGCAATGGGGGCCTTACATTGGGGCCTTACAATCTTGGAATTGTGGTAGATCACAAACTGAATATGAGCCAGCAATGCAATGTGGCTGCAAAGAAGGCAAATGCTATTTTGGGCTGCATGAATAGAAGTATAGCTTCCAAATCGTGGGAAGTGATAATTCCCCTTTACTCAGCACTGCTTAGGCCTCATCTTGAGTACTGCGTCCAGTTCTGGGCACCACACTTTAAGAAGGATGTAGACAAACTGGAGAGGGTTCAGAGGAGGGCAACAAGGATGATAAAGGGACTGGAAACAAGGCCCTATGAGGAGAGACTGAAAGAACTGGGCATGTTTAGCCTTCAGAAGAGGAGACTGAGGGGAGATATGATCACACTCTTCCAGTACTTGAAGGGTTGTCACACAGAGGAGGGCCAGGATCTCTTCTCGATCATCCCAGTTTGCAGGACACGGAATAATGGGCTCAAGTTACAGGAACCCAGATTCCACCTAAACATCAGGAAAAATTTCCTGACTGTCAAAGCAATAAGACAATGGCACCAACTACCCAGGGAGGTGGTGGGCTCTCCCACTCTGGAAGCATTCAAGGTGCAGCTGGACAGCCATCTGTCAGGGATGCTTTGACCTGGATTCCTGCATTGAGCAGGGGGTTGGACTCGATGGCCTTGTAGGCCCCTTCCAACTCTACTTTTCTATGATTCTGTGATTTCTACAGTGCATGGCCCCTTACATTTGACAGCCCTGAGGAACGAAGGACTTTTACCTGATCACCCAGTTTTTGGATTCTTGCTGATTTGAGAGGAGCCCTGGCATAAGGGGTTAGTGCAAGCTAAGAGTGCCAGGTCGTAATCACATGTATAACAAACAGTTTGGCCTTTCTTGTCACTTGGTCATGCTAAATGGAGTGACCGGTGGACAAGGGGACTATGTTGCTTCCAGTAATGGCTCCTTTGTCCAGCACCTCCTCATGGGGAGAAGCAACTTTAAGGAGAGAATCTGCATCTGTCGCTCCTGCCTGCAACACCAGCTCGCCTCCGCAATGTGCTCCTCGACTGCTGCCAGGCTTCACCCAGTTTCAGAAATAATGGACACTGGCGGAGACACTATGTCTGATTGGTAGACGTGCCTTAGGCTCAGGGATATATTTTTTGCCAGGGGGAGAGTGAGAATGGAAAAGGATGGCCAGGCAGTGTTGGAGGATATGGGAAGGACTATTTGGTCCTATACCAGTTAGGACGAAGCAGAGTTTTCCCCCTTATGTGCAGCCTGGCTATTGAAACTGGTCATCACCACGTGGGTTGCTAACCCTGCTAAAAAGGCTCTTAAACGGAAAGGGATTGTCCATACAAGGTTTAAAACTAATGAAGACATTTATTAGTTTTACTTACAGTCCGTTTATTCATACATGCAGGATGCACATAGGCAGGTTAGAGTCTTGGGTGTTAAGAGTCCGCTTCATTGGAGATCACTGGCTGGAAGCCACCTCAGACCGTGTGTCCATCCAGGACCGGTGCAAGGCAGTTTGGTGCCCTAGGTAAGATCAGATATTTAACACACACACCCTTCCCACTTGAGAGCGCTGTATTTTTTTTTCAAGGCGTTTCTGGCGCCCTGCGCCCTAGGCAGCTGTCTAGTTGGCCTAATGGTAGCACCGGCCCTGTGTCCATCAGGTTGGAGAGGTAGGGGGGGGGAGCTGGCCACAGAGAGGCCGGAAGTAGGGAGGAGGGGTTACGAAACATGCACCCTGGGGATTGTTCAATTAACTCTTTCCTCCCACTGTAACTAGTGGTCACATTACCCCGTTTATTTAAGCAGGCAACGTTACAATTTCCATCAGGCAGCAACCTTGAGGAAAGTGTTCCTAGAGGCCCATAGGGCAACTGGAAGAAAGGTCCAGGAACCAACAGATTCAAGGAGACAGAGCTCAGCTATGGAGCATCACCAATCTGTTGACCAGCCTAATAGCACGTTCTCTTCTGCTTCCTTTTGTAGGGAATGCTGGGAGGCCTACCCTGCAAAATGTAACGTTAGCCCAGCTGTGCCTCTGTCTAGGCCTGAGAGCAGGGCAAGCTCTACCTTTGGGCAGAGTGAGGTGGCTACTTCAGGTGGCAGATGCTCGGGGTGGGGGAGGGAAGGCAGTGGCGGCCCCCCATGAAGTTCCCCACTGTTGCCCTTGAGCCCCTCAGACATCCCCAGACTCCTGAACCGGCGCATGTTGAGTGGCACATGAATACTCTACTTCAGCATCTGTACTGTGTTGTATTCGGCCATAGTGAACTACCTAGGGAGGTGGTGGGCTCTCCCACTCTGGAGGTATTCAAGGTGCAGCTGGACATCCATCTGTCAGGGATGCTTTGACCTGGATTCCTGCATTGAGCAGGGGGTTGAACTCGATGGCCTGGTAGGCCCCTTCCAACTCTGCTCTTCTATGATTCTATGATTCTATGAACTAGCTATGCACTGTTCTCTTAAGTACAGCACCTTCCTTCTGTTTCCCTGGCTGAGGTAAACACCCTGCTGCAGGCCTGTGTCAATAGCCCCACTAGTGAGCCACACTGAATAATGTGTTGAATAAACCTGTTACATTAACAACATGTATCAGCATGGAAACTGAATCAGCGAGTTAGATTCAATGGACAACACACATACTTGAGTGCAAAAGGGCAATGAGTGAATCAGCTCTCAGGGATGCACCTTAGTACTGTACCTTCAAAAATAAGATAAATGTTGTCCCAGCATCATCAGTTAGATAGGAGAAACTGCCTGGGGAGTTTTATATTCTGGGAAATACATCCACTAAAGTATTTAGAATGTCTCTGACTGTATTATGCATTTGAGCGCTGACAGTGTTGTGTCGGCAGCACTGTCGGTTGCCAACTTTATTTCTGGAAGGGGGCTGTGTATTTAAGAGTTGTCCAACAGGAAGATGTTCAGCACATGAAGCTTTCCCTTCACTATATTCCCATGTTGAGTGAAACGGTGGATCTGTTGAGTTTTGGGGATGGTTCACACGACCCAGGCTGCCGGCGGGGGAGGCACCATGGGGCCGTCCGCGGGGTCCGGCGGGGCGCCGCAGACGACCTGCGCCCCACGCGCATGGGCGGACCCCGCAGTCCCCGCACTGTAGTGCGGGCCTCCCGGTGCTAGGGGGCGGGCCCCGGGATGCCCAGAGGGGTCCTTTGCCCCTACAGGCTGGAGCAGCGGCAGCTCTGGCCGCTCTGGGCTGCCGTCTCTGTGCGGACCCCGCGGGACAGCCGCCCGCTGTTCGCACGGCACGGTGGCCACGCGCGGTAGGGGCTTACCCCTCTACCGCCCATGGTCACTTCGCGTGCGTCCCGCGGGGGCACCCCCGGTTGGCGTGCACACGACACGGGAACCGCGGGGGACTTGCGGTTCCCGTGTCGCGCGAACAAGCCCTTTGTCTCTAATGCCACTGTTCAATGCTGCTCTCTCGTGATACCTTGGATGCCTGTGGTGGGTTCCTTTAAGGCATCTCCTCTAGCTTGGGGGTGCAGGGAGGAAGGGGAGCTTGCAATGCCACTGGCTGCATCTCTACCCTTGCCTCAGGTAGGGAGGGGAGAGGGTTATTCTGGCTCCTGGCTCTGGAGCAAAAAGAGTAAGCGAGGAAATGGAGGTGTGGCAAGCCTTCCAGGTCTTCCCAGAAGGGTAGCGACATCTCCGTAATCATGGAGACAGAACGGCGGCTGAATCATTGGGCCTGCCACAAGTCTTGCGGCAGCACTCCTGGGGTCTTTCTACCCTGTTTGCTCCCCCTGCCTCTCTTGGCTCATCGCCCCAATCGCGCCACCACCAGCGGGAGGTAAGAGTCTGGACCCATCCCCCTGGCCCTGGAGGGAGGCTGGACACCCTGGAAACACTGTGCACGGCTGAGGGCATTCCCGATCTCTGTGCAGACCCTCCTCACATCCACTGCAAAGCCCATGTTACTCCGCGGAGGTTTGGAAGATGGTCAGATTGGCGCCACAGTGTCTGCAGCATGTGTGGAGGCCTCCGGATCCTGGCGCATGCCAGTGATGTGATAAAGATATGCCACAGCATACTAGACCAGGTCAGGCTCCAGAATAACAAAGTGGTGTAAAAATGTATTGGTGTTTTGGCGAGAGGTTTTTACAGAAATATCGAAAATTATTGGTACTAATTTAGAGGTCTGTCCAAAATTAGCATTGTTATCAATAACTGAGAAGCTTATTTGTGATCAAAATATGAAGGAGTTAATTGTAAACTTGTTAACTGCGGCCAGGCTAATGATAGCGAGAAATTGGAAAGTGCAACATGTTTTCCTAATAACAGACTTGTATAAGGAAGTTTGGGACATAGCCCTAAATGATAAACTAACTAGTAGTATCAAATGCAAAAAAGGATTGCTAAAGAAGAATAATTTTATGGAGATATGGAATCAATTACTAGACTATGTATTAATAAAGGGGAAGGGTAACATGCCTTGTCAGGATATGTTATATTTTTGGAATTTAGACTTTATTTGATCAAGAGGATAGAAGTATATTAATTGGTCCCTTGAAGGGTGGGGGGGAGCACTATATGATTTATTGTATGTTGACTATGTTATATTTGTGTGATAATTTTGTATTTTGCTAAATATATTTTCTGTGTTATAATTTGCTTTGAAAAATAAATAAAATATTAAAAAACAAAACAAAAAAACAAAAAAAACAAAGTGGATATCCAGTGTGCAACCAGAAATATAAACCATTTAGTCTGTTGTCATTGTCAATGTTTAAAAACCACAAAAGCAGTAATTCTGCAATTTGCTCATCCCTGGACCCCAGCCCTAGTCTGCAGGTACCTCTCACGTAGGCCTCTGAGGTGGTCAACTCATTTCTCAGTGCGGCAGACCTCTGCAAAGTCATGAGCACGGGATGCCTGCCCTCCCTGCCTCCTGCCTCCCCTTCCAGTGCTGGGCTGCAACTGCAGGGCACGGCTGCTCATTTTGCACCTGCTTCTCTCGTCAGGCATTACAAGGGGCTCCTGCCAGGTAAAAAACAACAACAACAACAACAACAGTGGGCTTAGCACTCTCTGTCTGGTGATGATGGGTCAGAATGGGCGTGGATTTCAGTTCAGTTTGGTTTTGATAAGATTTCACCAACATTTACAGAGTTCTCCATATCAGGACACAAACCTTGAGATTTAAAAAATTCGAATGCGGAAGAAAGTGGAACTGAAGGATTCCTCCAGGGCTTTGAGTGCTTTTGTCTTAAAAGTCCCTTGGAAATCAGCCATGCTTGTGGTGCTGAATTAGGGTTGCCACCTCTTTTTTCTGGCAGGCTCCTCATCTTCAAGATGCTCTATAGCTGGCAGGTACCTCATGGTCCTCTCCATGCTGGGAATAGTTGAACCTACTGAAGTACTCTTAGAGTGTTCAATTTATAATGATCTTAGAATTACGGTAAATATATTTCTCCATTGATAAAAACCATTGAAGGGAAGGTCATCAAAGGTTTGCAAAGGTTTGTTTCCTGTTGTCTAATGTTGACAAGTATACATCCTATAGAACATCCAAATTCCTTGTAAATGTTTTACAAATGTATACTGTAAAAACTTAAGGTTATAAGGGAAATTGTTTAATTTCTGAAGATCTATTAACTAAGCTCTGGCCGTGTATAATGGCAAATTGCTGTGATACAATGAAGTTGTTGTTGTTGAAGTGGTGCAGATGGGTGATGATTTAGTTCCAGTTTGTTTTTGATAAGAATTTACCCAAATTCACAAAGTTCTTCATACTTGGGAGAGAAAGAACTTGAGACTTAAACAACTCAAAAGCAGGAGAAAGTGGAACAGTTGGATTTGCTCACCCTTGTGAGTGGAGGGCCCATGAGAAAACACACTGCAGGGTCTGAATGCCATCTGCAGGCAGGCTGCTTATGGACAGGCCTCCTGGCCATATTTCTGTGCCATAACACTGCAATGGTACCCTCCTTGGGGGGTTGCTTTGAGAGGTTTTTAAACCTTTGCACATGTAGATCAGCCCCTGGGCAGAGGCTGTGGGGCCCATCTGTGAGCCCAAGGCCTTATTCACCAGCCTGCACAATTTGCTACAGAGGCCAGACGCCAGAGTGAGACCCTGTTCTTCTTTTCCTCACGAACAATGTATTAGTCCAGATTGAAAAGGGATGTTCCCAAGACACCATCTAATAGCACATGACATAAAACACTGTTCAACACCAATAAAAAGAGAATGCCATAAAACAGTAACAAACTTGCATTCTTGGAGGACTTCTTTCTTCATTCTGGGCAGGCTGACAGATGCTCCATTAGCCATCCCTCCAGCTGTGACTTCAGAGAATCCTTAAACTCCCAGCTGGGTCCTGCCCTTCCTCCAGCACACTATGAACAGTCTCCCACGGCGGGCTCCCTGCCTTTCCATGTGCCAAGGGACTCCTTTACGCATTAGACGTTATTGGGCAAGTTGACGTGAATTTGTTCTCGAGCATTCTCCAGAACATTCTCCACCATGAATTTTAATGTTGACAAATATTCACGGAATACTTGAGGCCAGTATTTTGCCACCTTAGGAGATTTGATTTCAGCATTAGATCCTGGGCAGCATTTCACAGAGGCATGGTCAGTTTTCAATGAATGGGGACATGAAACAAATGGGACCCTTCCCATTTGTTGTCCGTCGTGAAGCAAACACTGCGGAGTCCTGAAAGAGCAGTGAGGCATTCTTTCCTTTCACATCTCCTTCGTGTGGTTCATCCTTGTTTCCCGAGCCACCGGCAGTAGCAAGAGCTTGGCCCAGTGGAGGGTACAAGGAAGAAGATATGGAGGGGGGAGGGGGAGCAGGGAAAACTGACATTAAGTAAAGCTGGGGGGGGCAAATAGATCACTGGGATGCTGGATCACTGGATGCAACCACGGGCTGGATGGGGAGGTCCTGGACACCCTCCACACCGCAACTAGACTTGAAAATCAGGCTGTTTTTTCAAACCTACCTGCTGCACGGCATGGGGCATCTTCACGTCTGGGTGTGTGTGTGTGTGTCTGTCTGTGGGTGCAGTGTGTGGAAGTGTGTGGACATGGCATTGGCCCTGCTGGCGTTTGGCTTTGGCCTCTGCCGCCACTGGCTTGTGGGCCCCGGAAGGTTACCCATGGGGAAATGTGCCCCCCCCCAGGACGAAAACAGCTCCCCACCCCTTCTGCTAAGACTAAGAGTACGCTCTTCAACATTCCAGCAAAAGTCTCCGGCCATCTGAGCAGTCGTCTTCCCTGCACAGAAACCTGTGGAAAGGGGAGGGATGTGATGTGAAGGAATATAAAACAGACAGGCAGCAGTAGTCTGTGGCTTTCATTGTTTGTGGATTTGCTCCTTGGAGAGAGGACAAATGTATCGCAGCAGGTTCCTGCGCGCGGCCTCTGTGGAAGGACCAGGGCTTTTTTTCTGGTGGAACTCGCCGGAACTGAGTTCCAGCACCTTTTCTTCTATTAATTGCATTACAATTTAATCGCCATCTACTCCCGAGGAAATGTAATCCAAGAGTTCCGGTACCTTTTTCTCCAGAAAAAAAAGCACTGGGAAGGACTGTCCCGCCAGCCCCGCGCCCACAGTTCCAAATCATCACTTTCCATTCTAATGCGCAGTTTCAATCTAGTCTGTGTTTCTGTGAGTTTGTTTGGGGGTTCCATTTGGCGAAAGCATTTTTAAATCCATTTTCTTAATTGGTTGGGGGCTGTCTGTTTCTTTCTATTGCTGTGTTTTAAAATTGCATGTTTAATTTATTTGTTTTTATGTTTTACTTGAGATTGTTTTTATCTGTATTTTACTCCTCTTAGCGCCTTGAGTGCCATTTCTGGCTGAAACACAGGATATAAATCTAATAAATAAGTTAAATAAACAAATAAAATACTAACATGCCCTGCCATGTGCACCACTGCAGGCTGTGAGCAACCCCGCCCCTAATTAGGTAGGTGGGTGCTGCCCCAGGAGGGGAAAGGTCATTATCGGGGGAGGGGACTCTTGTTATGTTATTGATTTTTTTGGACGTATTTATAAATCACGCTTCTACCCAGTGGATGCTCAAAGCAATATATAAAATTCAAATAAAAAGCAGCAATAAAATAGAATAAACTAATAGAATCATAACAATAAACTAAAATAGAATAAAATAAAAAGACGCCATACCATTCATCACAATAAAATCAGAAGATGACATTAAAAATGTGGAGAAACGAGCCTTTGGGGGGTACACACACACACACCCTCATGTGTAAGCCAAGTGGGGCCAGTTGAGGGGGCTGGGAGGAAACGAAAGCCTTGGATAGGGCTTTCCGGGCCAGCCAGCCCCCCCTTCCTCCACAAAAAACCTTTAAAAGCTCAACGGAAGAATATAGTCTTCACTGTCTGTCTAAAGCAGTGTTCTCCAACCTTGGGTCCCCAGATGTTTTTGGCCTACAACTCCCAGCATGCCCCAGCCAGCTATGGAACCAGGATGGGGTGACCCTCAGGAAACTGAGGAATGAGAAGAAGCTTGACAGATTCACCTGTCCATGGGTAGGACACATAATGGGGCCTCTGATGTCGACTACATTATGGGCAGGTTCATATGGGATGAGGAAGTCTTTCAGATATGATTTATTCATCTATTTATTTTGTATCCTGGCTTTCTGCCACACACACACACACACACACACACTGGCTGAAGGACCCGTTCTTCGAATGGATTAAAAAACTGATTACTTTCTATCCTGTGGATGGTGTAACATCTAAGTCTTAGATGTTACACCAAGATTTAATGAATTGCATAGCTACGTGACTAGTGCTTCTTGGTACACCACATTTGAAGTTTTACCCTCCAGTGCGAATATCACCAAGTTACTTGGTTTGTAACATTAATCTTGTGGAAACATACTGCAACTTTTCGTACATGGAATCTGGGATGCCAAAGTCACCCCAGAGAAAAGTGCCTCAGGCAAGGCAAATTGTTCATATGAAAGGCTTTGTCTGACTGAATGTTTTCCCCAGGCTGTTAGGATCAGAATAATCATGGATTTCAGGTTTCAGCTACTCAAGGTAAATTCAGACTTAAATCCAGGAAATCTACATAACAAAGGCGAGGCCAAGTCAGCGCTATTAAAAGTAAATTTGCCGTTGAAATGCCTGAGGCCTATAAAACTTTAAATCATCATGCTTTCCCTCAATGGATTTCTTTTCTTTTTGAAGGAGGTGAAAGTCCTACCAGGACAGGATTGTAGGTCTACTTATGTGTAAATTACACCAGAGAATGTGAGCCTGAGGTAAGAAAAGCACCCCAAGATGCAGGATGAAGGTTTAATTTTTTTTTCACAACACAGTTTTTATTAGTGATCCATAAGCAACAACCATGCCAAATTTTAGCTTTCTTGCTTAACAGGAAATATTTATTTATTTATTTATTTATTTATTATATTTATACCCCGCCTTTTTTCCTCCAAGGAACCCAAGGCAGCTTACATAATCCCCCTCCTCCTCTCCATTTTATCCCCACAACAACCCTGTGAGGTAGGTTAGGCTGAGAGTCAGTGACTGGCCCAAAGTCACCCAGTGAGCTTCATGGCCGAGCGGGGACTAGAACCCGGATCTCCCGAGTCTCAGTCCAACACTCTCACCACTACGCCACACTGGCTCCAAATAGGAGATCCATTGATGAGTCAGGGCTTTTGCTTTTATATATAGAGATATATGGCTTTCTATTAAGAAATAGCACCATTGGACTCAAAAACAAACTGGAAGCCAGTACAGCTGTTTCAAGACTAGTGTTATATGGTCTGCAAAACATTTAACAGCCCAAAGTTTGGCCACCATGTTTTGCACTAGCTGTCGTTTTTGAACAGTTTTCAAGGGCAGTCCCATATAGAGTGCATTACAGTCAACCGAGATCAGCTAAGGAATTACTCAATTTATTATCCCCTATTCTCTTGAACTGAGTGAGGTCTGCTGCTTTCTCAACTGTTTCATGCATCAATGCAGCACCACAAGTTATGATAACAGAAGACAAAGAAAAGGCAGAAGTGTTCAATTCCTACTTCGGCTCGGTCTTCTCCCAAAAGAGGGTCTATGACCCCCCTGGCAAACCTGAAGTGCAGACTGAAGGGGCAGGATTGCAGCTTGAGATTGATAGGCAAATGGTCAAGGAGCACCTGATTGCTCTGAACGATTTTAAATCTCCAGGGCCTGACGAGCTGCATCCTAGAGTCATAAAGGAACTGGCAGAAGAACTCTCAGAACCACTGTCTACTATCTTTGAGAAATCATGGAGGACAGGTGAAGTGCCAGACGACTGGAGGAGGGCAAATGTTGTTCCCATCTTCAAAAAGGGCAAGAAGGAGGAACCTGGGAACTATAGGCCAGTCAGCCTGACATCAATCCCCGGGAAGATTTTTGAGCAGATTATAAAGAAGTCAGTCTGCAAGCACCTTGAAAACAATGCAGTGATTACTAGAAGCCAGCATGGATTTGTCAAGAACAAATCCTGCCAGACTAATCTGATCTCATTTTTTGATCGGGTAACCTCCCTTGTGGACTGTGGGAATGCGGTGGACATAATATATCTGGACTTCAGTAAAGCTTTCGACAAAGTGCCTCATGATATCCTGATTAGCAAGCTAGCTAAAAGTAGGCTAGATGGAACAACTATCAGGTGGATCCACAGTTGGCTACAGAATCGGACTCAAAGAGTGCTTATCAATGGTACCTTCTCAAACTGGGGAGAGGTAACGAGCGGGGTACCACAGGGCTCGGTCCTGGGCCCAGTGCTCTTCAACATTTTTATTAATGACTTGGATGAGGAGGTGCAGGGAATGCTTATCAAATTTGCAGATGACACAAAGTTGGGTGGAACAGCTAATACTCTGGAAGACAGAAACAAAATTCAAAGAGATCTCGATAGGCTGGAGTGCTGGGCCGAAAACAACAGAATGAAATTTAATAAGGATAAATGCTAAGTGCTGCACCTAGGGAGAGGAAACCAAATGCAGAGTTACAGAATGGGGGACACTTGGCTCAACAATACTACAAGTGAGAAGGATCTTGGAATTGTTGTAGATCACAAACTGAATATGAGCCAGCAATGCGATGTGACTGCAAAGAAGGCAAATGCTATTTTGGGCTGCATTAATAGAAGTATAGCTTCCAAATCGCGTGAAGTGATAATTCCCCTTTACTCAGCACTGGTTAGGCCTCATCTTGAGTACTGCGTCCAGTTCTGGGCACCACACTTTAAGAAGGACGTAGACAAACTGGAGAGGGTTCAGAGGAGGGCAACAAGGATGATAAAGGGACAGGAAACAAGGCCCTATGGGGAGAGACTGAAAGAACTGGGCATGTTTAGCCTTCAGAAGAGGAGACTGAGGGGAGATATGATCGCACTCTTCCAGTAGTTGAAGGGTTGTCATACAGAGGAGGGCCAGGATCTCTTCTCAATCATCCCAGTTTGCAGGACACGGAATAATGGGCTCAAGTTACAGGAACCCAGATTCCACCTAAACATCAGGAAAAATTTCCTGACTGTCAGAGCAATAAGACAATGGTATCAGCTACCCAGGGAGGTGGTGGGCTTTCCCACTCTGGAGGCATTCAAAGTGCGGCTGGACAGCCATCTGTCAGGGATGCTTTGACCTGGATTCCTGCATTGAGCAGGGGGTTGGACTCGATGGCCTGGTAGGCCCCTTCCAACTCTACTTTTCTATGATTCTATGATTCTATGACATTTAACTGGTGCAATGCTCCTTGCCGCTGTACAGCAGACTGAAGAAATGATCTGTAAAATATTGTTAGGAAGTCGGTGGAGGCAATGAAATTTTGCAGAAGTGTCTGTGGACCTGAGGACATGCACAGTTATTAAGCTGCAACTCTTTTTTTTATTATTATTTTGGTAAACTGCCCAGGGAGCCTTGTGGCTGATGGGCGGTGTAGAAATACATTAAATAAATAAATAAATTTGAGTCATTAATTTTTTAAAACATCTATTTTTATGCTGCTTTTCCTTGAGAGTTCAAGGTGGTTAACACATTCAAATTTGATTTTAAAAAACTGTAAGTAAAAATAACAACACACACACACACAACAAATCATATTAAAACCATCTACAAGTAGCAGGAGTACCATAAAAAGAGGAACCAGACAAAATCATAACAAATAAAAGAAAAGCCAACTAACGTAATTAACAAAAAAACAGCAGCAGAAAGACATTAGCAGAAAAGACTAAGAAGAGGGCAAACAGGTCTTTGCAATATGGCAGGAGGCCAGAAAAGAGGCGGAAAGATTAGCATCTCTTGAGAGGGAGTTCCAGAGCCTGGGCAAGAATACTGAGGGCCTGCATGATTTTTCTTGGCTAAACCAACCATGGGATCAGTGGAACTCAGAAGAGGGCCTCAGATGATTCCCTTAATGAGGTGCAGGTTCATAAAGAAGAAGGTGGTCTTTCAGTCACACCTGCAGTAGAGGTACAGTGTAAGTTGATACCAACTTTTCAGTCACATTGGAATGTGCCAGGTACATGCCAAACATTGCCTGTCTGAAATTCTTAACAACTCTAGGCTGTGCCTAGAGTTTCTTTTGAATCTATTTCTCTTGAAATAAATCTCTAATAAATAATATTTCTACTAAATTTGGAGGCTCCTCTTTATCCAAGGGATTTCAAGGGAAGCCAAAATGTTCAATAACTAGCCAACTCCTCCGGTTGTCACTGTGTTTCACCTAAAGCTAAAGTCATGGTGAACAGTGACGTCCGAAGACATTTTGCTGCCTAAAGTGGAGCCCAAATGCCCCCCTCCCACTGGGGCCGACACTTTGAAAACTCTTTCTACATGATCCAATTCCTTGCTTCATCTATCCCCCACCCATGTCCTGGTGTCTCCTGAAACAGGTTGCTTCACTCTGTTCATGGCAGGGCCAGCCCTCATCATGAATTTGGAGGTTACCCCTCAGGAAAAACATCCAAGGAATTTTGAGCAAAGGCAGTAGCAGTTTTTTTTTTATAAGACTAACAAACCTCTTGGAGGGATTTTGTACATTCTTATGATCAGAGGAACTTTAAGGGAAGGCCAAAGAAGACTAGTAGTGACATTTCTCAGAGGGTGGTTTGTTTGTTTTTTACACATCTTGCTTGAAAAAGAGTAGCCATCCCTGCTCCAACGTCCAAGGAAAGTTTGGATTTCTACATTCTTTCCCACCAACAGATGTCATTCTTCCTGTTTTGTATCCTGCAGGTTTTTAAAATCCTGTCTGCTGTGACAACTGCTTTTGCCGACTCGATCATCATCGCTTTGGTGTGACACATGTGCCTTTGGAGACTTCCTGTCTCCAACCATCTCCACTACCTTGGCAGGAGCTAAAGAATCCTCGCTGCAGGGCCCAGTGGTGCTCATCCTCCCTCCTTGCTGAGAGTGAAATGTTACTCTTCCTGTTGGTGCTGCTGCCTGTGTTCATGTTCCGGCTGCGTCGGCACATCCTTGGCGAGCAGCTTGCTTTGGCATGCGACATCCCAACAGGAGAACTAGCACGTTTGGTGGGCAGCAGGAGATCATTCGCAACCTCTGTAGTCAAAAAGGAGGCAAACCAACTCTTTTGGCTTCCATGGTGGGGCTAGCGAGGAAGAGGGACGTTGCAAAAGTGAACTTGAGATTTTCCTATTAAGGAATATCCTCAGTGTACAGTTTGGCTCAAGGATGCAGCTATTTATCTAACTGCAAAATGTTCAGCGGCAAGTTTTGTACACTAGAAAGACCCCTAGAAGGGCAGGTGCATTACATCTTTGGGTACTCTGCGCTAGAGAGGTAAAATTTCCAGAAATTTGAAGCCATGGGAAAGAACTGGGTTTTTTTTTCCAGAACTTTTCGGGGTAGCTGGGGTGGAAATTTTGGGGGAAATTGCAAAATAAGCAATACTTTTCTTCAGCACTAGTCTTTACAGATATTTGTCGCCTTCCCCGACCTGGTGCCCTCCAGATATTTTGGACTCCAGCACCCATCAGCTCCAGCCAGCATGGCCAAAGGTCAGGAATTCTGGATGCCGTAGTCCAAAACATCTGGAGGGCACCAGGTTGGAGAGGGCTCCTTTGGGAACATACAGCAGCCATTATGTTCCTAAAGTTATATTACGTATAACTTGGTTTGCTCATGAAATCATTATACCTAAAAGCTTTGGAAAGTGAACTCAGTCAGGGCACAATCCTACAGCCACTAGACAGAGCCCAGATGGCTGTAGGATTATTCAGGAACCCACTCTGGGGTCAGTGCCCTCCCTCCGCCCCCGCAGCCGGGGCAGAAAGGACCACACCAGCTGCGGCTCCGAGGTTGGAAGAACAACCCCGGAGATGGACTTTTGTGGGCGGGGAGGGGGAAGGGAGGGGCAGAGACAGGCTCCACAATGTCCTGGCAGCCCCTCACCCTCCCCTCCTTGTGCTCTGGGGCAAACACCTAGACAGCCAAAATTAGCTGTCTAAGGGTTTTGCAGGAGGGAAAAGTCAGTTCGAGAGGCCCAAGGCCAAAGGATGGCCCCTTTAAGACTCTGCACTCTTCAGGAAGGGATGGAAACTGGAATAAAATACAGTAATACCTCGGATTGCGAGTAGCCCATCTCGGAAAGACCCGTCGCCTCCCACTGCTTTGCCTAAGGGCAGGGAGCCGCCGCTCACTCTGCAGGTTGTTGATCCTCCACATCTCTCTCCTTCTCTCCCCCTTCTCTCTCTCTCTCTCTCTCTCTGAAATTTTCATTAGCTGCTTTGAGATACTCTGTCTAAAGGCAAAGCAAGCCGGCTCCCTGGCAGGGAACCCCGTGGAGGCGTGGTGTGGCTCCCTGCTGAGTTTCCATTATTTCTTATGAGGAAACTCGCTTTGATATACGAGTGTTTTGGATTACGAGCATGGTTCTGGAACGAATTATGCTCGTAATCCAAGGTATTACTGTACTTCCAAGGAATGAAAGGCCACAGCTGAGCTCAGACCTTCTTGGGGCAAATTGTCTGCTTCAAGGTATCCAAGGTCCTGCAGCTCTAGCCTGGGCCCACCTGCTGGACTCAGGCACCTCTGACCAAATTTCGGATAGATCTCTTGAGAAATGGCTGAGATAGAGCAGGGGAAACTTTGCCCCCATTGCCCATGTTTACAACAATTTTTGCCCAGGTGCACTAACATATTTTCATATTGTTCTGGGCACTTGAGTGAATTGGTAAGAGCCTTGACTTTTTTCTTAAACTGTGTGTGTGTGTGTGTGTGTGTGTGCAAATCCCACTACATTTGTAGCCTGCTCTTCTTCTCCATATGTTGTATGTAGGTAAAGTATCTATAGGCCACCTTTTAGGGCCAAGCTCTCTTACGGCCACTTATGTAAAAGGAATAACAACAGATTTCCAAGTAATTATAAGCATATTTAAAAAGCAGTTAACACATTCCAAAGTACAGTGCCACACTCATAGAACGCTAATTTAAATGACTAATAAAAGGAGCAATATAAAACCTGCAATTTTAAAACAGCAGCAATAAAAGCCATTAAAACATTCAGCACTGTATCTTAACTAAAAGCAGCTTGGAATAAATGGGTTTTCAAAGCACGCTTGAAAGGCTGCACTATGTATACACGAGGTTATTCCATTTTATCTTCACAACAATTCAGGACTGGTTGCACTGTGTGTGGGGCGGTGGCGGCGGTGGTAGGGGGCGGGGTGTCTTTGGGCAATTTGCCTTTGGAAGAAATCTTCCCATGAGTACATCTTCGCAATTGAAGGCACAGCCGATGGTGATAATGGTGGAAGAAGCAGAAGGACACCCCTGAACCTCCTTTTACAGTCTACTTTGGGGTGGATTCTCACGTGTGCAGGGCCTGGTCGATTCAGAGGAACTAAGGTGCAAGCCACCGGCATTGGCTCTCAGTGAGTGGGTCCCAGCAAGAAGTGCCTTACAGACAGCGCTGACCTCTGGTGCCAGCTGTGCAACAAGATTGCTTGGTTTTGGAAGTTGCCCAGAGCGTTAGAGTAAATGGGATGGAAGGGAATATCCACCATGGAACTACTGCGGCATCCAGAGCTTTGCCAACTCACAAGTGGGCAGGGCACAGGAGGGCAGTTCTTTGACAGTTTTTCTCCCAGTGGTTCTTTGGCTATTGTTTTCTTCCTCCCATTAAAATCAAGCCTGAGGCTGGCACAGAGAGGGGACCTGATCCTGGGGCCTCAAGGGATATTGGAGGGGTTTTGGATCCAGTGCATCCAAACAATGCCTTTGTTTTTGAGACGTAGTGCTGCTGGCAATATATTTATGGCTGTAAGAGATTTCCACAGGCATACCTGGGTCTCCAAAGTGTGTGTGCCCCCCCACCCACCCCGTGCTGCTGCTGCTTCTCTGCCAGTGGGGGTGGGGGAGGCATCTCCAGCCAGCAGATCAGGGAGGGGGGGGCTTGCACTCTAAATCTTCTTGCAGATACTATATTTGAACACGTTTTTTTCTATCCAACACTCTTTGAACCTCAACTTACTGACCCTCCTGTTAGAGATGTGTGCAGGGCTTTTTTGGTTCTGGGAACTGCTTTATATTCCTGAGTATGGCAAAATGTACAGTTACGGTTTTATTTATAAAAAAAAACCTACCAAAAAAACCAGGAATGAAATAATTTGTAACCATTCCCCCCCCCCCCACTGCTGAGGAAAATTGCTCACAGAAAATGTGTATTAGGCAACAATGCATACAAAAATACATATACCGGTACATTTCATCATGCAATTTAAAAAAAAACCCAACAACCCCTCAGTGCTCACGATTTAAAACTGGATAAATTCTCAAAGGCCAAGATGAGCTGAAGACTGGAAAAATGAGAAGCTGAAATTGACAGCTTCATCCATCCCTAGTTTCTAGCCCCCAAGGCTGAAAATATAGGTTTGAAAGTGTACACTGTTCACATGGTAAACTCTCAAAGAAGAGTGGTGGGTTTCCATCATTTCCAGTGTGGGTGGGGTGGGGTGGAAGAGCCGGCACCAATGCGCTGCATAGCTCTCTTCCTCTCTTCCCATGACTGGCTGAAGCAAAAACGAAGTGTGCAAAATAAGGAACTATGGACACATTTGCATAATTTATACAGTTCACAGGATTTAGCTTCCCTTGGGCCTGACAATGGAGGGCTCCTCCACCCCGCTTCCCGCTGCTACTGGCCATGTGCCTTAATAAGCCAGCAGAGAAAGAGAAATTTAGCAGGTGAAGCTTCCCCCATCATGTTATCTGCCTGCCAGGAAAGGTTTCACTACTTCATTTCTTTGTGACAGGTTGCTGGTAAAGGCACAAGAGCAGGGACAAAGAAGAAAAAGTGGCGCCCTCATTTGGGTTACGTACCTTAGCACAGAATGTTGATTCTGTTGTTGTTGTAGTAGTAACACTAAATGGTAGGTTTGGCTATAGATCTCTGTTGAGAATAAGGAGCAACAGGTATTCTGTATTGTGCTTAAGCAGAACTGCCGTGTTCTCAGTCTACTGTCCCCAGTTTTTCTCCTTCCAAGCCCCAGTGTCCAGTGTTGCAGGCAGGAACTGGCCAGGATTAAGATCAGGAGATGGTTCATTTATTTATTATTATTATTATTTATTTATTTATTTATTGTATTTATGAATCGCCCATCTGGCCGGCAAACCGGCCACTCTGGGTGATGTACAACATGATAAAATATAAAATACAGTTAAAACAGTATAAAATTTTAAAATCTTAACCCACCCCATATTCCCGCCTGAATAGCCATGTTTTAGTGAGCGGCGGAAGCTCAGCAGAGAGGGGGCATGGCGGAGGTCACTAGGGAGAGAGTTCCACAGTGTGGGGGCCGCCACAGAAAAGGCCCTCTTCCTAGTCCCCACCAGTCTAACTGGGAGTTGTAGGCCAAAAAAATCTGGGGACCCCAAGGTTGGAGAACACTGAGCTAGAGGCTAGTAGGCATGTTCTCTCTCTCCACCCCCTCCAGTGTCCACAATTCCTGTCAGCAATCAGCCTCGCCATTCAGCTGCAGAAGACATGCACAACTGGCGACTCACCATACCACATGCAGCCTGTCAGTCAGGTCTGGCGGCGTGCCAGGGTCTTAGTCAATGTTCTGTTCTTGTTTTCTATCTGGGGCTGTAAAAATGGGGGAGCTGTCCAGTAGCAGGCAAAAGACGAGATATGATTGTCGGGCTGCAATTGGCTTGGTGGTCACAAGTTGTGCTGCTGGCCTTTGACTCCAGCCTATTGAGAAGTGGAATGGAAGGAAGGCCAAGGGTCAAAGGCAGGTTCCTTGATTTTCCCATGGGGAATCTCAAAGTGAGACTCACTCAAGGAGAGCCTGGCATCACATCTCAGCACAAATTCTGCGGGACAGCCAAAACCTGAAATTTGATCAATTTCACATCCACAATTAATCACCTCTGTAGTGGATCCTGTAGTTCACTGCTAGAGAATATGACATCATGAAGAATTCTTCTTCCCCTATCAGACTGGCAGTAAGTAGTGGAATCACTTGTTCATCACCATCCTACTTGGAGGAGGAGTAACAGCTTCTTAGCAAACCAGCAAACTGGTTCTTTCACCAGTTTATTCTCCAAGGTCTTGTTGCTGCTATCAGATTGCCCCATCTGCCCTGGCCTGTCTTTCAAGCTGGCAGAACTATCTCCAGTTTGTTCCAATGAAGACTGCTGTGCACTTGATATTTCTATGAGATGGTATTGAAAGCTGCTGAGAAATCCAGGAGAATCACCATTCACCAAGGTCACACACACCCGTCTCTCTCCCAACACATAGGCTGGTGGAGACCTGGGGTGACCAAAGCTGTTTCCAAGGCAAAGCCCAGCCTGAACCCCAACTGAAATGGATGTAGATAATTGGTCTCATCCAAGAATATCTGCAGCTGATCAGCAACCACCTGCTCAAGCTCCTTGCCAAGGAAATGAACATATACCACCGGCCTATAGTTGTTAAGATCTTCTGGATCCAGAAAGGATTTATTCAGGAGTGGTCTCACCACTACCTCTTTGAGTTGTTCCATAGAATCATAGAATCATAGAAAAGTAGAGTTGGAAGGGGCCTACACAAGGCCATCGAGTCCAACCCCCTGCTCAATGCAGGAATCCAGGTCAAAGCATCCCTGACAGATGACTGTCCAGCTGCACCTTGAATGCCTCCAGAGTGGGAGAGCCCACCACCTCCCTAGGTAGTTGGTTCCATTGTCTTATTGCTCTGACAGTCAGGAAATTTTTCCTGATGTTCAGGCGGAATCCGGGTTCCTGTAACTTGAACCCATTATTCCATGTCCTGCAAACTGGGATGATTGAGAAGAGATCCTGGCCCTCTTCTGTGTGACAACCCTTCAAGTACTGGAAGAGTGCGATCATATCTCCCCTAGGGATGTAGCCGAGCAGCCCGTCAGACAGGATCAAGGCCCGAACTGGGCCTGCTCGTGTCCGACGGGCTGCAGTGCTCAGCCCTGCGTGCGGGCTTTACCGGGGCTCTCCGCCGAGCGGAGAGCCTTCCTCCCTGTCCGATGGATGCCGTCGTGTCACTTCCGGCGTGGAGGAAGTGGCGCGACGGGACCCTGCTCCGTCGTGCTGGACCCCCCGCGCTCTGTTTTTGGCTGTGGAAACCAGGGCAACAGGGCTGTTTAAGCCCTGTTGCCCTGGTTCCTCCCGCCAAAACAGAGCGTGGGCGGGGGTCCAGTGAGACGGAGCAGTGGCTCCGGCGGCGGCTGAGGCGTCTGAGGCGGCAGCGCACAGGAGCGCAGGACCAGGTAGGCGGCGGCGGGTCCTGGTGGCAGCAGCGGGGGGGGTCTGGCAGCGGCGGGGGGGGTTCTCCGGCGGCGGCTCGAGCGGTAGGCGGCGGCGGCTCCTCGTGGTGGCAGCTCCTCGCGGCAGCGGCGGAGGACGGGGGGGTCCGGCGGCGGGGGGGTTTCTCCGGCGGCGGCTTGAGCGGTAGGCGGCGGCGGGTCCTGGCAGCAGCGGCAGGGGGGTCCGACAGCGGGGTGTGTTTTTTTCTCCGGCAGCAGCTCGAGCGGCTCAAGCGGTGCGAGCGGCGCGGACAACGCTCCGCGCCGCTCTGAAGAGTGGGATCGGGCCGCCGCCACTCGCGCAGGGGGGTGAGCCTGGAGCGAGCCTCAGCCAACTCCAGCTCGGCCCCACCACTAGGTCTCCTCTTCTGAAGGCTAAACATGCCCAGTTCTTTCAGTCTCTCCTCATAGGGCCTTGTTTCCAGTCCCTTTATCATCCTTGTTGCCCTCCTCTGAACCCTCTCCAGTTTGTCTATGTCCTTCTTAAAGTGAGGTGCCCAGAACTGGACGCAGTACTCAAGATGAGGCCTAACCAGTGCCGAGTAAAGGGGAATTATCACTTCCCGCGATTTGGAAGCTATACTTCTATTAATACAGCCCAAAATAGCATTTGCCTTCTTTGCAGCCACATCGCATTGCTGGCTCATATTCAGTTTGTGATCTACCACAATTCCAAGATCCTTCTCCCTTGTAGTATTGTTGAGCCAAGTGTCCCCCATTCTGTAACTCTGCATTTGGTTTCCTCTCCCTAGGTGCAGCACTTGGCATTTATCCCTATTAAATTTCATTCTGTTGTTTTCGGCCCAGCGCTCCAGCCTATCAAGATCGCTTTGAATTTTGTTTCTGTCTTCCAGAATTAGCTGTTCCACCCAACTTTGTGTCATCCTTCTGTGCATCCAAGGCTGTAATCCTATGCAGAGAGTTATGCACATTAGAACATAAGAAGAGCCATGCTGGATCTGACCAAGGGTCCATCTAGTCCTGCATTGTGTTCGCACAGTGGCCAAGCAGCTGCCCATGGGATTCCACAAGCAGGACATGAGTGCAACAGCACCTTCCTGCCCATGTTCCCCAGCAACTGGAGTACATAGGCATACTGCCTCTGATACTGGAGGTAGCATATAGTCAATCAGAACTAGTAGCCATTGATCACCTTCTCCTCCATGAATTTGTCCAATCCCCTTTTAAAGTCCTCCAAATTGGTGGCCATCACTACATCTTGTGAAAGGGAATTCCATAGCTGTGTGTGAAGAAGTACTTCCTTTTATCTGTCCTGAATCTCCCACCGATCAGCTTCCTGGGATGACCCCACTAAGCTAGGAATGAACTCGCAAGGTGATTTGACGAAAGCCATCTCCTAGTCCTAGCCTCCCCGCGCACCCACTTCCATTTGCATTATGGGAATAATAATACTGACCATCCTTACAGGTTTGTTGTAATGATTACAACAAGATAGCTCATATGAAGCACTTTGAAATGTGGAAGTGGCTTATGCTATCATTATTTCAGGTCCCAGTAACAATGGCCCTCTTCTGCTCTCCCCCCACCCCTGGCTCCTGGGCCTTTCGCGGCTAGAAGAGAGTGTTCTGCCAACTGTTTTCCCAAAGGGCATGGCAGGGGTTCTTTAATGAATTCTCATGCCATAATAAATCCAGAAGGATCGAGCCAAACACCTTTTATTGCGAGTTAAGATCCTTATTATACAGAGTACAACAATCCCAAGTTCCTTAGTAAGAGCCCCAACCGTTGGACAGGCAGCTTCTAGCTGGTCCCACAAGGCACGGAGTGCAGTGGGGAAGACCCATCCGAGCCCAGCCACAGCCGTCTTCTCCCCTTTCTCCCCTACGCCCAATATGTGCATAGAATCATAGAATCATAGAAAAGTAGAGTTGGAAGGGGCCTATAAGGCCATCGAGTCCAACCCCCTGCTCAATGCAGGAATCCAGGTCAAAGCATCTCTGACAGATGTCTGTCCAGCCGCACCTTGAATGCCTCCAGAGTGGGAGAGCCCACCACCTCACTAGGTAGTTGGTTCCATTGTCTTATTGCTCTGACAGTCAGGAAATTTGTCCTGATGTTTAGGTGGAATCTGGGTTCCTGTAACTTGAGCCCATTATTCCGTGTCCTGCAAACTGGGATGATCGAGAAGAGGTCCTGGCCCTCCTCTGTGTGACAACCCTTACATTTCAGGGGAGGGCCCCCCAAACTCTGCCTTCTCATCCTCCCATGGAAGTGGCGCACTAGCCGATTCAACACTTGAGCCACGGGAGTCCAGGCATCAGCACAGGGCCATCCAGGGATTCTGGTTTGGCTTAACTTCGCATAACGTTCCACAGGCTTTTTCCTCCATGAGCACGTAACCGTTTGCCTCGCACGGGCGTAGCGGGCCGAAATCGGCCCCGCTCACGTCCGCGCGGGGCTCACACAGGCCTACCGTGGTCCAGCGGCGGCTTGCCTCTACGCGGCGAGCCGCCTGCACTGGTCCCGTCGCGACACTTCTGGCGCGGTGGAAGTGACACAACGGGACCCTGCTCCGGCGCGCTGGACCCCCGCACTATGTTTTTGGCGGGGGGGGGACCAGGGCAACAGGGCTGTTTAAGCCCAAAAACATAGCGCGGGGGTCCAGCGTGCTGGAGCAGGGTCCTGTTGCGTCACTTCCGTTGCGCCAGAAGTGACGCGATGGGACCAGCGCGCCAGTCGGGGGCAGCTCGAGCGGCGCAGAGGATGCTCCGCGCCGCTCGGAAGAACAAGGCGGGGGGGCGCCACCGTGGAGAATTATGGCGGCGGAGAGGCAAGCGCCCCCCCACAGGTATGTGAACACCGCTACATGATCACAATGATAGCAATCACTGATGCTAGGAAGATTATGGCTAGGGAATCCTGCCAACTACACCGCGCCCTTTGGGAAAACATTTGGCAGAACAGAGAGGCAGAGAGCATGGCTCTTCCTGGTGTGCAAATGCAGTGATGGATAAAGTGGCACCTGCTGTATTTCTGCCTGTCATGGGACTATTAATGGAGCACAGAAGCCCTTTCGCAGGACATAAAAGAGAGAGAAGTTGGGCCACCCTAGTCAATATTCGCTACTTTGCTCACACCTTATACAAGCAACGTACATGATTTTTATGATACAGAAGATGAAGACAAATGGAACCAAATAGGATTGTGTGAAGAAAAAAGTGCCTTAGCTGAGTTTTGCCCCTCGACTGTACTCAGGGAACGTTATACCCCAAGTTCTAATTAGCATTTAATTATTTCATACTTGTCTGCCTGGCACTGTTGTGAGGTGTTTTTCCCCACTATCACTTCATCCTCCCTGCTCTCCTTCATAAAAAAAAGAAAATGGGCCACCAGTGAAGGCTGCAAAGTATCATTTCTTATTTTAATTATTCTAGTTGTTCTTTTTTTTAAATCAAAAACCTTCAGGAAAACAACAATTAGACTGCCTGGTGACAGAGAAATGTCCCAAACGCTGACCAATTAGGCTACAAAAAAATCTCTAAGGGAATGTGAAAAAAACTAAACACACACACACACACACACACACACACACACACACACACACGGGGCTGCAAAGACAGAGGCAGGGAAGAGGGAACAAGTGTTTTTGCTGTGATCCTTAAGCCTTCCCCAAAGAGGATTGTGCTTATTCAGCACTAACATAACTGATCTCTGTTTTGTCTACCTTCTGAGCTTTGATATTTTAAGATGCTACTGCCAGTATCTCATCTGCTATGGCTGTTGCTTTTAATGATTATGTGTCATGTCAACAGGCATTGGGGAAGCAATAACACATAATACTACCATTAAAGGAAACCAGAAGAAAAATGGAGCAGTTGCCTTGTACCGTGTGCAGTTTTTTCTTCCAAACCAGACACAGCAAAAACAAGTTTTGCACTCAAACGGTGCATCGCCAAGGACAGCTGCTTGACCCACCTGGCTCTCTCTTTGTGGACCTTGGAATCATGTCATTTCTCACTGCTTTTGCTTTCACACAAGGGCTTCTGGCTTGTTTGCATCTCTGCTAATGAAACTCGTCAGTGATATGTGCAGGAATACAGGATAGGAGAGGCAGGCAGCACGGCCGTTAACACGTCTTCGGTGTTATTTCTTTCATTTTGCCTCTGCCAAGAGACGCTGGGTGATGATTTAGCCTCTCACAAGCAGTGCCATCAGTAAGGTCTGGCAGGGGTGAAGTTTTTCATGACACGGAGAGAAGCATTTCCACCTGCTAATGTCTTAAGTGGATTGGGACCAAGGGGATAATAGGGACCGACCACCTCCTTCTGCATGAACCTCCTGTGTTGCTGAGATGTTCCTTAGAGGTCCTGGTAGCCTACACCAGTAAGGTGAAACAATAACTGGTTCATTTCTTCATACAGCAGTTTTTTTCCTCCCCGTTTTGCTGTTGCTGAACCGAACCCCCGACACGGTTTGCATCTTACTTCCCTTGCAGCAACAGAGCAACCTCAGGCGTTGCTAGAGGAATTCGTCTACCATTTATTATTTATACAGTGAAAGTGGTGAGCAGGCATATAAAGATGTTAGACACCCCTGAGAATGCAACTGCTATTTTGCAAGGCCCCCAGTGGCACACAAAGTTGTACACAAAGCTTAACTGATGTGAAAAACAACAAAGATTCATGAAGTGTGAAAATATCCCTGGCTGACCATTCAGTTATGAAAAACCACTCCTCTCATTTCAAGAACTTTCCAGTGCTGTGGTTTTACATGAGTTGTTCTGCAGGAAATGTTAGCTTGAATTAAGGTATATACACAGGCAGTCCCCAGGTTATGAATGTCCGACTTATGGACAACTCATACTTACAAATGGACCGCCATGCCGGACTTCCAGGTTCCCCGGCTCTACATCATTTACACAGAGTATAGCGTAAACATGGCTGCAAGTTGTGTAAATCCTATTTTTAATGTATACTACGCTATACTCTGTGTAAACGGCATACAGTATCTTATGCCATTTTCTACGTAAACAATGTAGAGCCAGGAAACTGTATGTGCCTGTTCCAACTTACATACAAATTCGACTTAAAGTCAGACTTAAGAACGTATCTCGTTCGTAACCTGGGGGCTGCCTGTATCTCACACACATGGAAGCTTTATGTGTTTAATTTTTGTCATTTGTAAATTGCAAATATTGCATTCAGATGAATCAGGCTCAAATAGCAATATGATGAGATTACATTTGACTCATTGCAAAACAGAATTGGAGGCTCCTGGTTAGCAAAGGTTGCCATCTTCCTTGTGTGGACAGAAGCCTTTTGTCTTCAACTGCTGTCTGCGTGGCAGGCAAAATGCAGCAGGTGACGCTTTACTGCTATGGAAGGGTACTTCTGGGACAAGCTGGGGCCTAAGGGAGGGGCGAAGCTGGGATTTCATTGTTGGGTAGTCCCGGGGGGGGCAAGCTGGGGTTACCAGTGAGAGCCAGTGTGGCGTAGTGGTTAGGGTGTTGGACTGGGACTCGGGAGATCCGGGTTCTAGTCCCCGCTCGGC
Organism: Shinisaurus crocodilurus; assembly: GCA_021292165.1. Taxonomy (NCBI): domain Eukaryota; kingdom Metazoa; phylum Chordata; class Lepidosauria; order Squamata; family Shinisauridae; genus Shinisaurus; species Shinisaurus crocodilurus. Next base: position 22,904 of record JAHFWL010001024.1, on the reverse strand, counting down.
CATGAAATTCACTGGGTGACTTTGGGCCAGTCACTGACTCTCAGTCTAACCTGCCTCACAGGGTTGTTGTGAGGATAAAATGGACAGGAGGAGGAGGGTAATATAATGTAAGCCACCTTGGGTTCCTTGCAGGAAAAAAGGCAGGGTATAAATATAATAAATAAATAAAATACATTGTTAGGTAGTCCCGAGGGGGGGGGGAGAGCAGGGATTTCATTGTGCAGTCCCGGGGGAGCTGGGAGTCCCGGGGGAGCTGGGATTTCATTGTGTAGTCCCAGGGGACCTTTCCTATGGAGCGATTCAAAACAGCAGTCAGCTACCTTAAGGAATTTCGAACAAATAGTGCCTATCGTTTCACCCAGTGAGTGCCCATGAAGCTCACTGGGTGACTTTGGGCCAGTCACTGACTCTCAGCCTAACCTACCGCACAGGGTTGTTGTGAGGATAAAATGGAGAGGGGGAGGAGGATTATGTAAGCCGCCTTGGGCTCCTTGCAGGAAAAAAGGCGGGGTATAAATGTAATAAATAAATAAATAGGAAAATGATGACCCGTGCAAACTTGGCACGGTCACTCTTCATCACACGAGCAAAGCCGCGGGCAACAGCTAGTTCAAAATAAATGTTATCATGAAATGAAAGTTTAAAAGCCACATTACAGTGAGTTTAGCACAGGAAACATGAATGTGAGAGTCAGGATTAACTGCTCATTTGTTTGTTACCATAGTGTGCCATTGGAGCTGCTTTCCCACACTTTTAGATGAACAACTAGATAGAGAATCAACACCGGGAGGGGTGTGTGTGACGTAATTTCTTCACGTGCCATCACCACTCTGCCCCAGGTGACTCAGCTCACCCATGTGGCTCCCACATCTAGATGTCACCGGAGTGGCACGAGAAGAAGCCATCCTGCAGCTCCCCAGAGGGCAGCCCAGAGAGCCCCACCAGGGCCTTCCTCACAGATCGGCCATCAGTTGGATGAAGAGAAGAGATCACTCCCTGTTCTGGCACTGCAGTTACCAGTGTAGAACAGGAATTTTTATTGGGATTGCTGGGGGTGGGGGAGGTTAAAGCTCCTCAGCTCCCCACTCCCCCCAGCAAACCTGATGCAGGGAAGACTGCTGTTTCCACACTGCTAACAGTAGCAGAGAAAACACAAAGCTCATCAAGGTCGCTGACAGGGACGCTTTGACCTTGGCCTTCCCAGTGGTCCTGAGGTTGTGCCGTGTGTCTCTGTGTGAAGGTGTGTGTGAGAGAGAGGGGGGGGGTTGCAGGTCCACCACCAGCCACTGTTAGCCCCGCCCAGCAGAGCAGCCCCCAAAGGATTCTCCAGCCACCAGCGCAAGCCCTTCACCCAGGAAAGGTTGCCCTGTAGCAGGTCCCGCCCTGCTGCAGGAACATATGAATTGCCTCCATGGCTTGTCAACTTCATGCGGGAATCCAAAGCACACTTAGAGCACAGCGGGCCAAACAGTTGCTTGCTGGCGTGCTGCTCTAAGGGGGTGGGTGGCCTGTGGCCTGCAGTGCCAGTGGTCCTCTCTCCCACTTAATTGCACGTGACCTGTGGCACACGTGTCAAAAAGATTGCCAGCATTTTACTGGAGAGTAAGCCCCATTCAACTTAGTGAGACTTGCTTCTGAGTAAACATAGAATCATAGAATCATAGAAAAGTAGAGTTGGAAGGGGCCTACAAGGCCATCGAGGCCAACCCCCTGCTCAATGCAGGAATCCAGGTCAAAGCATCCCTGACAGATGGCTGTCCAGCCGCACCTTGAATGCCTCCAGATTGGGAGAGCAGCGCCCACCACCTCCCTAGGTAGTTGATTCCATTGTCTTATTGCTCTGACAGTCAGGAATTTTTTCCTGATGTTTAGGTGGAATCTGGGTTCCTGTAACTTGAGCCCATTATTCTGTGTCCTGCAAACTGGGATGATCCAGAAGAGATCCTGGCCCTCCTCTGTGTGACATCCCTTCAACTGGTACTGGAAGAGTGCGATCATATCTCCCCTCAGTCTCCTCTTCTGAAGGCTAAACATGCCCAGTTCTTTCAGTCTCTCCTCATAGGGCCTTGTTTCCAGTCCCTTTATCATCCTTGTTGCCCTCCTCTGAACCCTCTCCAGTTTGTCTACGTCCTTCTGAAAGTGTGGTGCCCAGAACTGGACGCAGTACTCAAGATGAGGCCTAACCAGTGCCGAGTAAAGGGGAATTATCACTTCCCGCGATTTGGAAGCTATACTTCTATTAATGCAGCCCAAAATAGCATTTGCCTTCTTTGCAGCCACATCGCATTGCTGGCTCATATTCAGCTTGTGATCTACAACAATTCCAAGATCCTTCTCACTTAGTATTGTTGAGCCAAGTGTCCCCCATTCTGTAACTGTGCATTTGGTTTCCTCTCCCTAGGTGCAGCACTCGGCATTTATCCCTATTAAATTTAATTCTGTTGATTATGCTGCACTCCTCTTTACCCCCTACCTAGAGAGAACTTGGATGGCCCCAGAGGCTCTCAGCATCTTTCAATGGACTCTGGAGAAATAAACTTTCCCAAGAGTCCGTTTTCCTTGCAGCAGCCACTCACAGCTTCCATTCTTCCTCCTTCATTTTTATACCTTCCGCTTGAGTCTGGACCACAAGGTAGTGCTGCTTATGAGTGGAAAGAGGCTGCCCTTGTCACTTTGTTCCAGAAACATTTCTTGAAGCCAAGGAATGTTCCATGTGAATGAGTAGCTACAAAAGAAAAAGTTAATTAACAATTAAGACCATAAATCAATTGCAGTTTGTTTTCACTACAGTTGAAAAGACAAAACTGTTTGATATTTGCCTTGGAAAGATCAGCAGAGTCAAGGGCAGAAAAACAAATGTAATGAAAGAAATGATAGATATCCCTATTGTATTCTCTGATGATAGGTAAAGCAGTAAACCATGAATAGCAGAACTCAAAAGGCCCCCTTCTTCCGTATTCCCTGTGCAGGATCCACAACAAAGTTGCCACTGTTTTAATGGACAGAATTTCTTAACCGCTGCACGGTAAGCAGAAGGTAAAGTGGTACAGCTTGTCCCAGAAGTACCCTTCCATAGCAGTAAAGCGTCACCTGCTGCATTTTGCCTGCCACGCAGCCAGCAGCTGAAGACAAAAGGCTTCTGTCCACACAAGGAAGATGGCACGCAACCTTTGCTAACCAGGAGCCTCCAGTTCTGGTTCACAATGGCCAGGTTCACACAACACACTAACCCACCCTGCAAATAACCAACAGTGGTCAGGCTCACCATGGGTTGTCCCTCCCACTCCTTCCCCCTCTTACCAAGATTTTTTTTTTTTTGTACAAGGACTTACACATATGTATATGCATATGTCCCTGTCAAAAAAGAACCCAATTAGCCCTGTCAAAAACCCCATTTTAAAAGGAATCCTGGGGCGGCTCGCAGTTTTCCACTTTCCCAAGCACCTAGAGTCTTGGGAAAGGGCAGAAAAGTGCGAGGACACCGAGAAGAGTCAGGCTCAACACAAAAAACTGGAAGATCTTGCCACAAGGGGGGGGCACCCCCCTTTCACAAGCAAATATCACTTTCAGTTTTGTTTTCCCTTGACAGCTCACATTTTAACAGCTGTCAAGAGAGTGCAAAGTAAAAAATGGACCTATTTGCAGCCTCTCTGGGTCAATATCCACGGTTTGTGCCTGCTGAACTTTAACAGCAGACACCTCCCAGGATATTGCCCAGGTGAGGTTTCCTATTTCGGACCCCTGCAAGCGTGCACCTCCACACTTGCGCAAGTCCAACTACATTAAAAAAGAAAAATGAAAGAAAAACATTGTGCAAATTCCTTTCTCTTAAAAAAATTCAAAAAGGGGCAGCAAACAAGTGACAGCTCCTCCAATGTGCCACTTGGGCACTTGGGCTGTCAACTCAGAGGTCACGAAAATCAATCTGGGGGGGGGGATGGGCAAAAGGAGGGAAGGCGCAGCAAGCGTAAAAGTGCTCGCCGTCGCCCTGGGGGGACACTGGGCCAGCAATGGTCACTCCGCTGTGCTGCTCGGGCATTGGTGGAGCAGCTGTCACTGGCCCAGGCAAGCAAGCGGCTCACTTGCCACCTTCGCAACCCACGATGGGGCTGGGCGCCTGGGTTCAGATGACAGGACAACCCATCATGGGTTCAACAACTCCAGGAACAAGCCACGGTTTGTCAGGGTGGCTTCTTGCACTCAACAGGTCACCCTGCAGGAAGCTTGTCACTCATAATGGATTGTCATGCCAGAGAGCTCGGCTGTTGGGTGGTATATAAATAAAATATAATGATGATGATGATGATGATGATGATGATGATGATGATGATGATGATGATGATGATGATGTGAACCCCGTCATTGAATCTAATGCAATCTCATCATATTGTTGCTTTAGCCTCATTCCTCTGAATGATTCAGGAACATCCAAACCTCTTGGTAAGTGTAGATAAGCAAGAGTACTAGGACACAGAGGAGGGCCAGAATCTCTTCTCGATCATCCCAGTTTGCAGGATACAGAATAATGGGCTCGAGTTACAGGAACCTAGATTCCACCTAAATATCAGGAAAAATTTCCTGACTGTCAGAGCAATAAGACAATGGAACCAACTACCTAGGGCGGTGGTGGGCTCTCCCACTCTGGAGGCATTCAAGGTGCAGCTGGACAGCCATCTGTCAGGGATGCTTTGACCTGGATTCCTGCATTGAGCAGGGGGTTGGACTCGATGGCCTTGTAGGCCCCTTCCAACTCTACTTTTCTATGATTCTATTATTCTATGACTTCCATTAACTTGGGACGACCATTTATGAGCATAGTGAATTTGCATGTCTGCCAGTCCCTTTGGGAAGCTGTGCAAGGAGGGAGATTCAGACTGGTCCTCCCCTTGCCCCAGTCACACACACCGAGGCCCTGCTTGCATTGTGCAGACAGGAACGTCAGGAAGTGCTTGGCACCACAGGATTCCGACTGGGAGCTCTGAGAACTGGGCATCAATTCATTGCACTACCAGATGGTCTGGTCAAATTATAGACTTTCAAAGATATAGAGTTGGAAGGGGCCTACAAGGCCATCAAGGGGCCCACAAGGCCATCAATGACTGCACTGCAGCCAACCTTCCAAACACTCTTGGCAATTCAGAGCACTGATACCCAGGGCTTTTTTTCTGGTGGAACTCACCGGAACTGAGTTCCAGCACCTTTTCTTCTATTAATTGCATTACAATTTAATCGCCATCTACTCCCGAGGAAATGTAATCCAAGAGTTCCGGTACCTTTTTCTCCAGAAAAAAAGCACTGCTGATACCAGTATTCTTTAAAACAGTAATTCAAATGTTTATGAGTTTCATCATTGGAGGGCTGCAATTCCTTTAAAATCCCACAAACCCTAATAAAACTGAGAGTTGGCAATGGCGACTCAACCATGTGTGCAATAAGCACAAGCGCAAACACAGACATCCTTTGCAAATGTGTTCAGTCAATGAGGTTTTCCTGGGAGCTAATATCACTCAGGATCTCAGAACATCACATCTGTCCACTCCAGTTTACTGAATTTAATGGAGCTTTAAATTTTGATATGCATGACTCAGAAGACCTGTGCCGAAGTAGATGCAAAAACTCAAGAGATGATCTCTCCCAATCTGGAGGCATTCAAGGTGCAGCTGGACGGCCATCTGTCAGGGGTGCTTTGACCTGGATTCCTGCACTGAGCAGGGGGTTGGACTCGATGGCCTTGTAGGCCCCTTCCAACTCTACTTTTCTATGATTCTGTGATCTCAACCTGTTGTATTCCCTTAAACCAGGCATTTCTATATAAAATATCCCACCTGATGCTTAGCATCTTTGGCCTACAATCCTAAGCACATTTAGTAGGGAGTAAATCCCTTCAAAATAAATGAGGGTTGGAACATAGGAAGTTCCCTTATGCCAAGTCACAGCAGTCACCCAATCTTGCCTACACTGACTGGCAGTTACTTTCCTGGTTTTCAGGTAGAGGGTCTTTCTCAGTCCTACATGGAGATTCTGCCAGGGACAGAAGCTGGGGCCTTCTGCATGCAAAAGCAGTGCTCAGCCAGCAAGCTACAGTTACTTCTGCTACAGTTGTCAGATCAGCATTCTTTGCCACAACAATTACGGCTACATCATCATCAAAACATGGACAGGCTGATGCTGCAATTGTGCTTAAAGTCAGAAAAATCCCAACTTTAGTGTTTACTGCTGTCCTCCTGTTTAACAACATGGAAAATAGAGTGCAACAGTTTGGCAGCAATGTTATCTGGAATAACTGAGTGAACATGGGATGCCATTTCCACAGAAAACGGCTAGTGGGGAAGCAACCAAAGAGTGCAACATGCATAGGCTCAAGCAATACAGTCTTACCCCTCAAAATGGGGACAGGACAAGGAACATAGCACATCCATTAGGGTAGCCAAGTATCCTCTTTTATAGAGGACAGTCCTCTATTTGAAGAGCTGCCAGAGGACTGTCCTCTGTTTAGAAGGCACCCTCTGTTTGAAGGGCTGCCCCCCGTCCAAGTTTGGTTTAAGGTAAAAGAACCCTCAGAAGGAAGAGCTAAAGGGCCTTGAAGCTGCCTATGATGAACAGCACCTGGACAGCAGACTTGGCAAGGCACACAGGTCCCTGGTTAGTGGTTACAGTCATCTACACTATGGTGAGATGTGCTTTTATTTCTGTTTAAATTATAATAATTATTTCTACATTCGCAACTATACATATAAATTAGTATATGCAAATTGTATGCAAATTGGCACCCTCTTTTTTGGTGATGCATTTCCCCTTTTGTGGCCATTGAGAAGTAGTGGTTCCCCTGACACACACTGGTCTCTCTCTATGCATCGTTGCATGCTGGGCCCAGAAGTGGTACTCCGGAGAGGCTCTCTATAGTTAGGAGGAACATGATGTGCATAAGACTATAGTAGTGTAAAAGAGATACCAGCCATATTGCCCTGTTTCTGAACTTTAATATTGATTGCTTGGACAAACCCTTTATGACTCCTTTCTCACAGGCCATTGTCTTGCTCCCCGCCCCTAAATACAGCATTGCCATTAACATGACAAGTTGAAACTGAAAAGTTGAGGAATATTTGATGCAGCTCAGTCAACAGTTGTGTCAGGAAGGATGCCCTGTGACCTACTTCCACAGCTCCAAGAAAGCCACAAAGCTCACAAGAGCGCTACATGGAAAGCACTACAAATCGACTGGGGCAGATTTATTGCCAAACAGGGCCGGAACCACTGAGAGACAGATGCACAATGCGAAGAGGCCAGATACAGGAAGTACCCATGAAACCTGATCTGAGGCTGCATCTGGTTCACCTTTTCATTTGCCAAAGGAATTTTAGGAGAGGCTCACCATTGAGGGGGGAAATAAAACCCATCACAAGCTTTCCAACTGCCTGAGTCACATGCCAAGAAGGGAGCCTTCTTCATCCATAAAATTCCCAGCGCACAGTTGACACTCATACAAGGGAGGGGCCAGGCCAGTTCCAGCCTCTAAGTGTAGAATGAACGGGGCCTTTGAGTATATTTGAGTAAGTATATTTGAGTATATTTGAGTAAGTATATTTCCTACCAATATACTTACCTCCTGCATGAGTTGTAGCCCCCGCTGTTCAAAAGCGTTGGTCTTTCCCACATGCCAACAGCTCAACACCAGCCCTGACCCCACGCTTAGGCCTGTTAATTCAACTGTGGGCCCCTTTTCAGTTGAGAGAGAATGGGGGGATTGGGGGCTCCATTTCCATAGCTGGAATGATAATTCTTAGCTTCATATATTATAATGCTGCTATCATGCAGAGCAACCCCAGAGCTCTCTGCCCCATGGCAGACAGGCAAACAACCGCTAGCCAGTCACCTACCCAGAGTTTATGAGCACTGCACTGTGACCTAGAGTACTCCCGCGGATCCAACTTCTGGTTTATATTACAGCAGAAGAGCCACCGTCACTGCCAAAAGAAAGCTGCATTTTTTGGAAAGAGGAGGGCAGGGAGAGGGAGGACAACAGAGTACAAAAACTCCGCACAAACAATGCTGTTTTCTGGCTTCCAGACATGTAGTTCAGCTTGGGAATTGCCCTCTTGGTCATGTAAATCACTTCTTCCATGTAGCATTGGGGACCAAGTGAAGAATCTTGCATAAATGCAGATCCACTCTTGCACTCCCAGAAGGAACTAAAAGCGATGTCCATGGGAAGGCCTGGTGTTTAGCCCCTCACGCGAGCTCTTGGCAAACCTTGCCATTTGTCAACAGCTGCCAAAAGGAAAGCCTTAGATGGCCATGTAATAATTTTTGCCTTCTTCTTTCAGCTGTCCTTGAGGCTGAAATCCTGAGGTGGCTGTAGAGTAGAAGAGCTAGACAGTGTTCTCCAACCTTGGGTCCCCAGATGTTTTTGGCCTACAACTCCCAGCATCCCCCAGCCAGCATAGCTGGCTGGGGCATGCTGGGAGTTGTAGGCCAAAAACATCTGGGGACCCAAGGTTGGAGAACACTGAGCTAGAAGGATGAGAGGGTGGAAGGGCACCTCCATTGCAAAGCCAGCAGGGGAAGCAGAGCTGCAAACTGATATTCTGAGGCTGCTGGGGACCACAAGGCCTCGGCGTCAGGGCCGGCGCTACCATTAGGCGAACTAGGCAGCTGCCTAGGGCGCAGGGCTAAAGGGGGCGCCACCGAGGCGTGCAGAAGGAGGAGAGAGGCGGATGCGGCCCCGCGGCTGCACACACGCCGCTGCCAGGCCTGGAGCATCACCCCGCAGTTGCTGCGGAGGGCGCCGGGGGAGGGGTGCCTCCGCTCCGTCTCCTCCTCTCGCTGCTGCTGCTGCCGACTGCCGAGTCTGAGCGCGGCGCTGCTTCTCACCTCGCCGGCTGACTCGCCTTTATAAGCAGGCTGGGCAAGGAGGCAGGAACGGTCAGGCGCCTGGCGCCTCCCCTCCAGGGGGTGGTGGTCCGGAAACGGTCGCGAGGAGGCGCGCGCCTGGATAGACGGTGAAGGTGCAACCCAGCCACTCCCCCCCCCACGCCTTCCTGCCCATGCCGGCCAGCCAGAACCACCGCGCCTCTCTTCCTTCCAGCCCCAGCCTGGGAGTGTTTCCTCGGGAGTAAGTCCCTCGTCCAGTTCAGTGGGGCTGATTCTTCTGCCAGAGGATAGGGAGACGAAGGTGGGGCGCGCGCGTCGGAGCTACATTCGAGGGTCTCGATGAGAAGCCCCGCCCCTTTCTGGCTTGACTCTTAAGCAGTCGCGCGACAGGCTGGCGCCCCCAGTCCAACCGGTAAAGCCACCCCGCGCAGAGTCAGCAAAGAGGGAAAGGGCACCCGAAATTCTGCGTGTGCCAGCAAGCGTCGGTCGAAGTGGGGAGGGGGGGTGGGATGAATAGAAATCCCTGTAGAGTCAGGCTGAAGAAGACAGTGCCCCTGAGCCTGTGCAGAATGCCCACTGAGCTAACACGAGCGGCTCAACATATGTCTGAAAGGCGAGGGGAAGGCAGAGTAGTGTGGCTTTTCCACGGGCACTAGAGAAGGGGAGAGGCACAAGAGGCTGAACTCCAGCCAAAGTTTCTGGAGGGGCAGCCCCCAGAACCTGTTTACAATGCCAGCCTTCAGTCCTGGACAACATGACACCCGTATCAGTGGGAAGCGTGCCTCTGAGCACATCCAAGTGTGCATTTCTCTCGCTTCTGAGGGACCGCACAATTGTCTACTGTACGCTTTAGGAATAAGGGCGTACGTATTAAGAGCTGAGGGCATGTCTTAACTTTATCTGAAATATTTAATTTATTTGAAGTGGTTTTATGCTGCTTCTGAATAGAAATCATTTAAAAACCACGGGAGTGTATGTTTGTCAATGTTTATGATAATATTTTTTTTAGGTTTTGCCAATTGACTTTTATTTCATAATGGGCATAGGGCTGGAGGGAGGGAGGGCTCAAGTGGGAAAGGGGGGCGCTAAATATCTGATCTTGCCTAGGGCACCACACGGCCTTGCACCGGCCCTGCTCGGCGTACATATAGGAAAGCAAAGCAGAACACGTTAGGGATAGGCAGTGCTTCTGCAATCACTCCTTGTGGCCTGGGCAAAAATAAACTCCCTCTTGTCATGTTTCTATGAGAGCTGGACTGACCCGGGTTCAAAAGCTTCCCTAGCCAATGACCCTCAGTCCCAGTCATGCAGGCGGAAGGAGGAGATAACAGCAGTTAATAAAGATTAAAGAGTTTATTTGTAAGACCCACTTACATGGGATTAAGGCAAGCAATGCATCTCTACTCACTACATCATTGCAGATACAAATCCAATACCTCAGTGGTAAGGCTAGATGAAGTGAAGTCCAGAACAAGAGACATGTCGAGTCGAGACGAGCAAGACAGCAAGTGAGAAGGAGAAGGAGTGAAGCTATCAACAAGTGTGTTAGCTTTATACCACAGACCCTGCACCTATAAATAGGATATTACTCACCCCAGTTGTATAACCTATTCATCAACATGTTGATTCCAAACCTGTCCAAGGTTGCTGAGTCATATCACCTTGAGACTATGTCTCGTGACCAGAGACCCTGTGTACTTCATCTCAAGAGACATCCTCCATGTCAGGTGATAATCCTGATGTCAGGTGGTAATCTCGTTCTGCCTATGCAAAACCTAACATCTTCAGGATCAAGCACATCCTATGCTGAACGTGTAGTGTGCAGCTTTGCCTTCTGATAGTCTTTTAAGTAATCACAGGTGTGGCTGGATGATTTGGGAGCGGTGGTCACAGCACATGCAGAAGGGAAATTTATCCCTTCCCTGCTGTGCCCCTCTCAGCACCCCACCCCACTTTGGTTAAAAAAAAAAAAAAAAAGCAGCCCATTCCAACTACTCCTAGCACGGAATTTGCCATTTTCACAGCTGCCCCACATTCGATCAACATTTTCATTGAGCTATCCATCAGAACCACAAGAACGTTTCCTTGGTTCAGACCTCACCACTGCATATGAGAAAGATTTCTGTTAAAGAGGCAAGAGACACCCCCTCCCAAATCAAACCCCATCTTTGGAAACAAGGAATTCATCCATCTGAGTCCAAGAGGAAATTTAAATAAATTCCATCCGGCCCACCAAGCCCCCCCCAATGCATTCGTACAAAATATGGGACACAGACTTAACTGAATTTCCCTCCAGTCACAACCCAGAGGAGAAAATTACACATACCTTGTCTAAGCCAGCAAAGATCAACATATAGAAGAAATTATTTTAAAATTAATTCATTGGTGTCCGTAGATGGAAAAATAAGCCCCACCCCCTGAAAAAGTTATACATTTGTACATTAAGGAAAGCTACCTACAAGGAAGTTGAAGAGTCCTTGGTTTCGAGTCATGAGTCGAGTCACGAGTCTTTGGACCCGAGTCTCGAGTCCGAGTCCTTGGTCCAAAATGGTGACTCATGAGTCACGAGTCACTCCCAAAGCTGACTCCACGAGTCCCTATTACAATCAATGGGGGGTTTTCCCCAACAAAATAAGGCTATTTCAGATGTGTGACTTACATCATTTCTAGGCACAAGTGTGCCTTTTTATTTCAAGACTCTGCAACTGATTTTGGCAAGAACAGACCAGGCAGACAAACCCAAAATAACCAGGCAGGCAGAGGAGGCAGGGAACCCCAAAGCAGGCAGGCAGAGGCCTTTGTCTTGGACAATTCAAACTGTGGAACTGGTCAAGAAGAGACCAGGCAGGCAGAGGAGGCAGGGAACCCCAAACAGGCAGGCAGAGGCAGCCAAACCCCAAATGTCTGAAAGGTTGCATTTTAGGAAAATGGTTTTAAAAAATAAACTTGCTGTACTTCCTAAAACCTATCCATGTTGCATTTGAGGAACATGATTTTGGAACACGAGTCCTTGGTCTCGAATCCCGAGTCGAGTCTCGAGTCCCATTAAAAATATTGGGACTCGAGTCTGACTCGAGTCAGAGGGGGGAGTCAGTCTGACTCATGAGCAGGACCGGTGCAGGGCTGTTTGGCGCCCTAGGCCAAATTATATTTAGCGCCCCCCCCTCTCGTGCCGTGGGGGTGGCTCCGGAGCAAAGCAGCCCTGCTCTGCAACCCCCCCGCGCGCCGCCGCCGCCGCCGTTGCCACCACCACTGCCTACCTTCCCCCCCCCCCCGCTGGCTGCTGGCTGCTGGCTGCTGCTTCTGCCTCCTCCTCCTCCAACGCGACGGGACCCCCGCACTTTTTTTTTTTGCCGGGGAAACCAGGGCAACAGGGCTGTTTAAGCCCTGTTGCCCTGGTTCCTCCCGCCAAAACAACGCCGGCGGGGCTCCGGAAACGACACGAAGGTAGGTAGGTGGCGGGCGGGCGGGCGGGCGGGCGGGCGCACGGGGGGGGAGGTGTAGCAGCGGCGGGCGGGCAGGCGGGGAGGCGCGGCAGAGGCGGCAGGCGGGGCAGGAGCATGCCGGCGGCGAGGAAGGAGCACAGCGTTTCTGCGCTCTCTTCCGCCACGCGCCCTAGGCAGCCGCCTGGGTCTGCCTAGCGGTAGCGCCGGCCCTGCTCACGAGTCGAGTCCTGGAGTCCGAGTCCCCATCCCTGGCTACCTACAAAGAGGGGAATGCCCCCCCCCAAATGAGGCATCCCATAAAAAGTATAGTACTATAAAACTATTAAAATCAGGGAGGTGGGGACTAAACTGCTTGCCATCTTTCCTTTAACCAATATGGAAACATTTTCATGGAAAGAGGGCAACTCAGTGAGCTGCTCTTGTCTGCTGGAGGTGGCAGAGGAAGGGACAAAGAAACCTTTCCCTCTTTCTTCTCGGATGGAAATAGATTCACAATTAGGTTCAGAAGAAAAATACCTATTTTCTGAGTTTGGGAAAATAATTCATTTCCCCCCAAACCCTATTCTGAGCCTGGCTGGGGGAGTGTCACACAAGGCATGTCCTCTCCATCCAGGAGAACGTGTCGTGTCATTTCCAGATACTACCATCTAAAAATAACAAATTGACCACAGAAATATAGCCACTATAAACTTTATTGATCCTTGTTATCTCACTGGAGCATTATAGTTCATTGTTGCAGAATCAGGAACACTTCTTAGCTTACTATTCACCAGATAAGGTGGTATGGCCTGGAGCAAGATGGTTAAGTAGTTACAGGACTACGACAAATGTCTGTGGGTGATACTGGTAAGTACCCGCAGGACCAAGATGGAGGCTCACTGAGCAAGGTGTGACTGCAGGACCAGGCTAAATGTCTGGTTGATACAGGTAAGTATTTGCAGGACCAGGATGAAGTTTCACTGAGTGAGGTAAGCAGATACAGGACTCAGCTAAATACCCAGGGGTGATGTGGGTAAGTACCTGCAAGGTCAGAATGATTTCCTACATCATGGAGTAAGCTGTCAATGAGTAGTTGTACAGTCAGGGTGACTGATTATGGAGTTTGTTGGGAAAGTGGCTTAGTCTTTGCACGCCCATTCCTTTTTGTATTTGTCCCTTCACTGCTGTCTGTGCTGGAAGCTCTCTCTTAGCAGCCAGGCATCTGTTTCAGTTCTTTGTCCTTCAAGAGAGCCAACAGGACAGGTACGGTATCTTTCCAGGTTTACTACCTTCTGGTCTTGCTCCTTTAAGTCTGCTCCCCCTGCTGCTGCTGGGCTGGCTTTCTTTTCTCCCCTTTATGTCTCCCGCAGCATCCAGACTTTTATCCCTTGCTTCTGCCCCACCTCTTCTTCCTCTCTCTGAGTCCTTGGGCCATGTAAAGAGCCCCTGTTCGGATTCCCGTATGTTCTGTTCAACTAGCCCTAACTGTTGCAGGCTCTTATTGCTGGGGAAACCTGGGGTCCTGCACGGCAACCCCCGACTGCTCTTCACAGGGAGTTCACACATCCCTCATACGAAGGGCTCCAAATAGGAAATGGGAGTGCCAGGCCCTGAGTGCAGCTGGCATCTCTCTTCACTAACTCATTTACAAATACATAAAGCCCAATCACATTTTCCCAGCAAATGTAGCTGAGAAAACAGAATGAAAAGTACACAGACTTCCCTGCAAAGCAAATGCTGCGATTAAGGCTGTTTTAGAGGGGAGAGCCAGGAAATGTAGACATTCCCTTGGTGGCCACAGTGAGGACAAGGGGGGAGGGCAAACAGGGGGCCCTCCCTTTCCTGGGGCAGGCCACATCCTATGCATGCCATGACACGTGCAAAACCTAAACAGCCTGCTGCTGCTGCTAACATGAAGGTGTGGAATATACCACCCATACATTTTGAAAACAATTTCCCTCTTCCTTCAGCCTTCTTCGATCCACGCACAGCCAAGTTGGTTCTCCCAGCTTGGCTTCCAGCTCCAGCTGGCCAACGAACCAGGATCACAGTTTAAAACAAGAAGCTGCTGTCCAATTAGCAGCTACCCATCAGTACTGCATTGATCAATACTTTATTGTTCAAAGCCATAGGCCACCACAATTCAAACAAACCAAAAACAAAACAATAAAATACATAATGAATTAAAGTACAAATATGAACCATTAAAAAACAACAACAATACACTGAAATGTTATAAAGATAAAAGCCAGTTTAAAAAGGAGGGAATATACGAACATTAAAAAAATAATAATCACTAATGTGATATAGATAATATGCAGTCAAATATGGTCATCTCCTTTGCAATTGATAGCTATCTCTTTTCTGATCTTCTTAGCAGCAATTGCAAAGAGAGCTACACGCCAGGTCACATGTTTATCCATATCTGCTAGGAGATAGAAAGCCATATCCAAGGGACCCTGGCTAGGGAAACTTGCAATTAAGGGTACCAAAAACCGTTCCCTTGGGCCATCAGTACTGGGACAAGTGACGCTCAACCGTTAAAGCCACCAAGGGGCTTCAGCTGATTAAAGGGGCAGTGGGGTCATGCCACTGTCTCCATACTCAGGGCTTCATGGCTCCGCAGTCTCTAGCCCTGCTCAGGGCCGGCGCTACCGCTAGGCAGACCCAGGCGGCTGCCTAGGGCGCGTGGCGGAAGAGGGCGCAGAGTTTCTGCGCCCCTTCCTCGCCTCCGGCGTGCTCCTGCCCTGCCTGCCGCCTCCGCCGCGCCTCCCCGCCCGCTTGCCGGCCGCCGCCGCCGCTGCACCTCCCCCCCCCGCGCGCGCGCGCCCGCCCGCCAACCACCTACCTACCTTCCCGTTGTAAAGCGCGGGGGTCCCATCGCGTCGGAGGAGGAGGCGGCGGCGGCAGCAGCAGCAGCAGCCAGCAGCGGGGGCGGGGGGAAGGTAGGTGGCGGTGGTGGTGGCGGCGGCGGCGCGGGGGGGGTTGCAGAGCAGGGCTGCTTTGCTCCGGAGCCCTTCCCCCCACGGCACGAGCGGGGGGCGCTAAATATAATTTGGCCTAGGGCGCCAAACAGCCCTGCACCGTTCCTGGCCCTGCTGCCGACGCATTGAACATGGACCTCTGAGCAGGGGACGCCTGCAGGCTAGACCTCTACACATGTGGGTTTCCACAGGAGGTCAACACACGGAGGCTTCCCCTGCACAGACTTCCACACTCAATGTTTGAACATCAGAGGTGGGGCCAGTAGCAGGCCCCCACTGCACTTTTAGTTGCATGGAGGGAGCTCCAGTCTGCTCCACTGAGCAAAACAATCATGGCTCAGGTACCCAGCACGCGAGGCAGAGTATGAAATGTACAATTCCTTTGGGCACAATAGTGTTGCTAATGGCTCTGGGTCAGACCCTTGTTTTAAAATAATAATATAAAAATAAATAAATAAGGTGTGTGACAATGCACAGTTTTGCGGGTTTGGCATTAAAACCAACAAGTGGGACCTGCAACACAATGTTGCTTGCAGCATATCCCCACCAACTAAGTGGAGTGCTGCACTGAGGGTTTCAGACAGCCTGGAAAAATAGCCTTGTAGCCTCGTTCAGAACTCTTGTGGGGAGGGCGTTCCACGAATGCAGTTGCGATGGTCGGCCTGGAGGGGCCCACTCAGCCAGACCATATGGACTCCATCTTACCCAGGTCTGGGAAGAAGGAGCCTCCATTTTACAATCAGTGGCATGTCTCTGCTAAAAGCCACCTCACCTGCACACTGGCATTGAGATGCAAACACCCTGGCTGAGGTCATCTGAAGGCCAAGTGCCTCCACTTAGCACAGGTAACAGGAGAGCTTTCCAGTGCATTGAGAGAGCTTTCAAACCCATTGACTGGTCAATCACTCAGGTGCTCAAACAAAGCAGAACCTTCCAGAACCTGTATGGGGATGAGGATGAGCAATGGAAAGCATCAGTCAGACTCAAGCACATGATGCTTTAGGGGAATCTCTACCCAGGAAGTGGGGAAGACCCAAAGAGGTAAACTCCAGGGATGTTGAAGAGTCCTTGGCCTCGAGTCACGAGTCGAGTCATGAGTCTCGAGTCCAAGGTCCAAAATGGTGAGTCGAGTCCCGAGTCCCGAGTCACTCCCAAAGCAGCGGCCCATGGAGGGAGCGGGAGGGTCTCCACGAGAGGAAGAAGAGCTGCCCTTCCTCCCGCGGAGACCCTCCCACTCCCTCCATGGGCCGCCGCCGCCCCCACTTACCATGGGCGGGTCCTTCCCTCGTCCCTGCTCCTGCCGCCGCCGCTGCCGCAGTGGCAGGGATGCATTACGAGCCCTCCCTGGGTTCGTAGTTCTCCGCGGCGGCAGCAGCGCGGCCCGATCTCGCTCTTCTGAGCGGTGCGGAGAGCGTTCTCTGCGCCGCTCGAGTCGCCGCCGCCGCCTGCCGCCGCCTTTGCTGCCGCTCACGTCACCAGCCGTCGCCATTTCACCCTCGCCGCCAACCCGCGGTCGCAGCCACCGCCTCCGCTTCCACGTCGCACGCCACCGGCCATCGCACGCCACGCCGCACGCGCCGCGGTCCCGGCACGTCACTTCCGCCGCGCTGGAAGTGATGACGGGACTGGCGCGGGCGACGGCGGGCGAGGGCGGCGGCGTGATGGCGGGCGGCGTGTGGTGGCTGCATGCGGGTGGCGGCGAGGGAGACGGCGACGGCAAGTGACGTAGCGGCGGCGGTGGCGGGCGGCGGTGGCGGAGTCCTTCGTCTCGAGTCCCGAGTTGAGTCTCAAGTCCCATTGAAAAAATTGGGACTTGAGTGGGACTCGAGTCAGAGGGGGGACTCAGTCGGACTCGTGAGTCGAGTCCCCATCCCTGGTAAACTCTGCTGGGAAAGGAAGTCCCGGGTCTTTTCTTTGGTGCAGGTGCTGGAGAGTGAGGGTCTCCCAGAAAGAGGGGGAGGGCCTGACCCAAGCACCAGAGGAACTGCACCACCGGGGTTTGTTTTTCCTTTGGTACCGGCGCTGGGGTGCAAGTCTCCCAAAGGGTAGGGCGGGCCTGACCCAAGCACCAGAGGATCTGCACCACGGAGACCAGGGCTCTTCAGGAGCCAGACAGGCAGCTTCCTGCAGGGCAGTGCGTAGCTAGTCTGTGTCTTCCTGTTTGCCGTTTGCCACTGAATTGCAACCTTAAAGCTGCCTGTTACGTTTTGCTTTGGAAACTACGGTAACTCTTTTCCATTCTGTACTTTTTGCCTGAATCCTTAATAAATCTTTTACCCTGTTTTCACCAAAACGCAAACTGTGTGTTTTTGGGGTGAAAGTGGGGAGGCTCGCAAAGGCCCGCACGCCACATTCTTGGTCACGCTAAAGCTGGATTAAGGACCAGGTTGCACGCAACATGCTGGGCGAGGCCTGTGATCTAGGCCGTGCTCCCCTACAGACACGGGAGGGCTGCAAAGAAGCCTTGTGGAAGAGTCCCCATTGGGATCTTTGACCAGTCGTCCCCGAGGGACTGAGAGTGCTTGGGGGCTGAGGAGACCGGGTTTGATCTACTCCTGGTGGTGGCAGCCGGTACCAATTGGCGCCGCTGTGCCAGATCTGTGCCTTTAGCCAGAGTGCCCACGTGTGCCGGGTCACCACAGCAGTGTATTCCTCAGCCATGAGTGTGACGATAACGTGGCCGGTTATTTAATTTTATTTCTCTGACTACCACCTGGCTGTTAGCTGATTTTCTTCACTATCCCAGTGGCTGATATGGTAGCTCCAGGGTATTAGTTCACCCTATTTTAAACTAACACTGTGTTCCAACTCTGTCATAAGTCTTCACTCACTCCCAGACAAACCCAAGCAGACAATCTTTCTGTGGGAGATAAACTCTGTCAAAATACCATTATTGGTTATTGTGGTGTTTACTCTGGGTAGATATTGTATATCTTTCTCTTAGCAGCTGTACCAAGTGACTAGGTGTGTGAGCTTCAGCATGGTAACGGTTACCAGTCCGTCTCTTCAGTAACCCAACAAATAGTTCTTTATTTTCTTAAGTAAAACATTTCTTTAAACAGGAACAACCTCTCTTTTCCATAAAGGCAATACAGTAATACCTTGGATTGCAAGCATAATTTGTTCTGGAACCGTGCTTGTAATCCAAAACACTCTTATATCAAAGCGAGTCTCTTGCGGGCGTGAGCGGGGCCGATTTCGAGGTGAGCGGTTACATCCCTACAGTACTTGTATTGCAAGACGTCACTTGTTTATGAAGTCAAAATTTATTCAAAAATTTTACTTGTCTTGCAAAACGCTCTCAGACCAAGTTACTTCCAATCCAAGGTATTCCTGTTTTTTTATGTTGAATTAACTTTATGACTCTGATCTGACTGACTGACTAGATTCCCCCTAACTCACTTCTCTCATCTCTTCCACACGCACATATATATCCAGAGCTCCCCCCCCCATCAGAACTTTTTACAGAGGAGCCCCGATAGGTTGCCAGGTGCGACCACTCTGCCTGGCAACACTAGATGTTAACCCTTTCATCGCAATGAGGCCTTCCCTTACTGTGCTGCCAGCCTCAAACCTGAGCACATTATAGCTATATATAGCAGTGGAAGCGGGGGGGGGGGGGGGGGGGGGCTGTTCAGGAAAGTAGGAAAGAGGAAAAGATGCCTCCCCCCCCCTTTTCCTTCCTCTTGAGACATCCCTGTATAGTGCAGGGGCAAATTTTAACATCCCAGCACACATCTATCCAACCCTAATCCCTGCCACCGAGACACCCGGATTCTTCCTATAATAAGCTGTTACGGGCCTGAACAGGCTATTCTATTCTCTCCCCCTGCCAGACATTTTGCTCTCTTATTTTCCAACTGATGCACAAACATTTCATCGTGTCTTCAATTGCTCAGAACCATTGATTAATAGGCTTACCTATGAGGGCTCCAAGTGGGCATGGGAGCATGCATCATTCCTTTATTCTCCAACCTCACCATGTGGACCGATGAGATCTGAAGTGGTTCTGATTCTGTTCCACTGAATGCAAGTAGGACAGTTCGTGTGACTGGGGCCCCTGTTTTAGCACATTTCAACATTTCAGACTTTGTCATTCCACATGGTGAGGTTCATGAATGAAGGGGCAGGGGCCAGTACTATGCACATGGACAGTGGGGCAAGTGCTCCCCCATCCCTACTTTGAGCCCTCACACTTTTTGGGGGAACGTATTAATAGCGCTACAATCTGCCTGACTTCTGGTTTCTATAGACCCATTTTTCTTCTCTTTCTATAGCCTCAACTACTATCAGTCTTGTGTAAACTCACAGGTTCTTGTCAGACAGGGCTTTTCCATTTCATGAACAAACTTGTTTGTAGAAACCACTCTCTTATGTTTGGGTAGCCCCACTTCACTTCCTAGCTGATAGGCACTCAACCACCCAAGAATGGGCAGTAGCCAGCAGTGTCATTCTGCAAATTCAGATAGCGCTAGCGGAGCTCCGCTGAATCTTTCCGTTGCTCGAGCGCTTGTGCATTATGATTGTGCAACTGGTTACACAACTGCACTTGCACAAATGCAACTTCAGTTTGATTCTCCTCTTGCACATAGTTGGGAACCTAATTTCTGCTGAAGCAATGTCAGTTGCACTAGCAGAATGACACAGCTGGATACTGCCCTTTTCTATTAGCTGGAATAGTTTGTTCAGGCACATTCATAGATTCCCAAGGCAATAACAATGACTAAGTTAGCGATCAGATTCACAATGACAGGAAACATGAGTGCATCACATATATGTTCCATCTGAGCTGTACAGCAAGAACTTCCACCCCATCCCATCAACTAACACCTTCGATTGTGGGAAACCCTGGATGAAGTAACTAACACCTCTACACCAGGGATGTTGAAGAGTCCTTGGTCTCGAGTCACGAGTCGAGTCACGAGTCTTTGGACCCGAGTCTCGAGTCCGAGTCCGAGTCCTTGGTCCAAAATGGTGACTCACAAGTCACGAGTCACGAGTCACTCCCAAAGCTGACTCCACGAGTCCCTATTAAAATCAATGGGGGGTTTTCCCAACAAAATAAGGCTACTTCACACTCAGAGCAGCCACACAGAGTAATCTCAGGTCCTTCCTCTGCCTCTCCCAAGTACGCAACACATCAATCAAAATAAATCTTGACACACTGTTGGGGCTGCACTCCTGGTAGCCATCCATAGTGGCCGAGCAGCGGCACACCTCGCTTCCATGCGCTCTTCGCCGGCAATCACGCTCCTCTCCCCTCCTTCTGGCACAGCCCAGGGATGTTGAAGAGTCCTTGGTCTCGAGTCCCGAGTCGAGTCTCGAGTCCCATTAAAAATATTGGGACTCGAGTCCGAGTCGAGTCAGAGGGGGGACTCAGTCCGACTCACGAGTCGAGTCCTCGAGTCCGAGTCCCCATCCCTGCTCTACACATGTATGGGAGAAAAAAGCCAGCCATGTGAATCAGCCCTTTCCTGTGAGTGCTGAGTGGTGTTTCTCCAACTAGAAAAGACATAGGGAAACAGTATGTACCAAGCAAGATTAAATATGTGATCCATATACTGTTTTTATCTAAGCCAGGAAGTGGGTGTAAGTTGCCAAGATCCATCCTTGTGACCATCCCTGTCTCTCAAGTAAGCAGTTATGAAATATCAAGGGAGCAGGATACAATCTGGCAAATGGTGCTACATAACAACAACATTTCTGATAATATGCAACACAAGAAGCCTGTAGATTCATTCCATTATATCATATTGCAGAGATCAGAGGTTGGGGGGAAATTGTGCTTCTCCAGCAGATGTGCTAAGGAGCTAGGGAGAGCTGCATCATAAGATCAACCAAACCGGATAAAAGGAAGCCGTTGAGTAAGCAGGACATAGAATCATAGAATCATAGAAAAGTAGAGTTGGAAGGGGCCTACAAGGCCATCGAGTCCAACCCCCTGCTCAATGCAGGAATCCAGGTCAAAGCATCCCTGACAGATGGCTGTCCAGCTGCACCTTGAATGCCTCCAAGGTGGGAGAGCCCACCACCTCCCTAGGTAGTTGGTGCCATTGTCTTATTGCTCTGACAGTCAGGAAATTTGTCCTGATGTTTAGGTGGAATCTGGGTTCCTGTAACTTGAGCCCATTATTCCGTGTCCTGCAAACTGGGATGATCGAGAAGAGATCCTGGCCCTCCTCTGTGTGACAACCCTTCAAGTACTGGAAGAGTGCGATCATATCTCCCCTCAGTCTCCTCTTCTGAAGGCTAAACATGCCCAGTTCTTTCAGTCTCTCCTCATAGGACCTTGTTTCCAGTCCCTTTATCATCCTTGTTGCCCTCCTCTGAACCCTCTCCAGTTTGTCTACGTCCTTCTTAAAGTGTGGTGCCCAGAACTTGACGCAGTACTCAAGATGAGGCCTAACCAGTGCTGAGTAAAGGGGAATTATCACTTCACGCGATTTGGAAGCTATATTAATGCAGCTCAAAATAGCATTTGCCTTCTTTGCAGCCACATCGCACATGAATCCAGTTTTGCCTAAAGCATGTTTAAATGTCATTGCCTTGAAGAGAACTGCATCCTACAAACAATGCATCTGTTTGAAAGCATGGAATTCAGACGCAAATCCCCCAGGCAGAACACTTTGACACACAGGGACTTGGGGTCAAGCTAAGCACACTGTTAATAATCTTAATCTTAAGTGGTTCTGTGGCATCTTAAAAACTTATTTTGGCATAAGCTTTCATCAACTAGAGCCAACCAGATACACGGTGATATGTTAAATTGGTGGGTATAGAGAAAAATCTCGCAAACAGTGAGGTGTGTGTGTGTGCATGTGCGTATACAGACACACACACCCCCTCCAGATTTAGGATATCACTTCAGCCCTATCCAGGGATTCAAATATTGTAGGCACACAGGGGACTTGGGGATGTGCTTGCTGGCCCTGCTCACTTCACTTCCTCAGCTTCCCCATATTGGTGGGGAAGGTCTGAAGGTAAACTGTAACCTCATCTGGCTGACTGCAGTTACAGTGCTCTGTACAATGGGGTATTTAATAGATTTATATACCACTGACCATATTAAAAAATACCTCTAAGTGGTTCCTGATCACGCGGAGCATTGTAATTGCATTCACCTGAATGCAATTGCTGTTTCTCTTCAGATCTGCTTCATCAAAGATGGGGAAGTGGTGGTGGTGGGGGGACGGGGGACAACTGGCACATTCCTCCATGGTTATGATTTTTGAATGCCTCAGTAGGGCCTCCCTGTATCTGAGAAAGTAGCCTCTGGTCCAGGGATGGGCAACTTGTGGCCCTCCAAGTGTTTGGCCATACAACTCCCATCAGCCCTCTCCACTAGCTATGCCGGCTAAAACAGATGGGAGTTGTAGACCAAAACATCTTGAGGGGCCACAAGTTGCCTAACCTTCATCTAGTCCAGTGTTTCTCAACCTTGGGTCCCCAGATGTTTTTGGCCTACAACTCCCAGCATGCCCCAGCCAGCATAGCTGGCTTGGGCATGCTGGGAGTTGTAGGCCAAAAACATCTGGGGACCCAAGGTTGAGAAACACTGATCTAGTCCAGGAAAGCTTATGCCAAAATAAATGTGTTAGTCTTGCTCTGTGGGATTCTTCTTCTT